>JASDQU010881835.1:5648-32397 GCA_032191745.1 Picea mariana
TGAAAAAAATGGATACAAAATAGAAAGTTTTCAATATCTTATTCCTATTTTACATAAATGAGTTGTTATTTTCATTTTTCAAATTGTATAAGAAAATGGATATAAAATAGAAAATATTTATTTGATATTATATATTGGAGTTATAAATTTTTACTATCACTATTTAATTAATCAAAATTTAATTAATCAAATGTATGAAAAGGGAGTTCACATTTTGGAGGCATTGTTTTTCAAAGTTGGCACCTCGTGTTTCTTTCCTTTTAAATTTAATTTCAATATTGTTATAGTACAATTCCATTATTTTGGATTTTCACTTCATACAATCTATTTTTCCAAGTACTTCAAGAGTTTAAACACTAGTTATTTATTGTACAACTAATAACCTAACATGTGTTTTGAATCAATATGTATTGATTTCATGGCCAGGCAAATGAGTAAGTTGGTTGTATCTTTAGAATTGAAGGTTTTTTCCACACATCGTCCAAACAAAACCCATGATATGATGTAAACAACCATCTTCACTGATAATTTCTTGAAGGACAAACCATTTTTGAGTCACAAGAATGAGAAATATAAGATGATAATAATAAAGAATTTCAATCAACAATTTTCAACTCAATATTAAATCTCCCTAACCACAATTAGGGAGTGGAGACCATCCTTCTTTTTTGGAGGAAACTATTTGTATGCACATTCCATGAGATGGTAAATAGCAAATTCCATAGTTTCATTCTTTGAAGCCCTTTATAAAGAAAACAAGTAGAGTTGACTAGAGCAAAAATGGGCTATATTTAAAAGTTATATGAGGATATGCCTTGAAGTGGTACCGAATGACCAATCAATGCTAGAACTTCCAAAATTAGCCATAGGTTGTTGAAGTTTTTTGCTAAGGAGTACAATTACCTAGACATTCAATCGTCTACTTTTCATCATCTTCAAAAATGCACTCAACACACTAGAGAAAATATTAGAAATATGATTCCCAAATAAAGGAGCCTTTATCAAACTTGAACTATTAAACAAATGAAGAAAGATCACATCAATTGGTTTGTATTTGGCTTGCCACCATCCATTTTAGCAACAACCTTCCAAATGTGACTTGAGACATATAAGGAAAAGTAAAATTATGTGACTTTAGTGGGAACATTTGAGTATCCCAACCAAGACAAAGAATGATTCGATGTTGAGCTTAAATAGAAACTTGAGGAAGTCAAGAAAGTTGACAAACAACTTGCTAATTGCTCATCTTATGCGTAGAATCATCTCGACTATGTGGAGCAAGACACTTGTAATACCCCTATTTCCCCCAGTTTGTAAATATAACTATAACTGGCCAAGAGACTATGGAAGATTAAATATGTGTGAATGTTTAATTTGATGAACCTTTGTATAAAAGGGTCAATGTATGAATTTTTGTTATTAATAGAATTTGAATATGTGTTGCACAACTGCTGAAAGGGGGGAAGTTTGCTAAGATAGACCATGGATGCTATGAGAGAGGTGGTGAGGGGAAACCAAGAATGGTTGAGATGACCCTCACCAGACTAGTACCTACTGGGTGTAATTTCTCAACATTCTTCTGACCCAAAAATGAATTACCAGTTAGGTTGGTAGTTGGAAGGCCATCCTAAAGAGTTAATGAGGAGATGGAGCAGTGTACCCATCTGTAAGGCTTCCAGGCCTGACCACTAATTGGGATTCAGACCCACACAACCTTAATGAGGAAGGAAAGAAATTAGGTAATTAGGGGGGAAAAGATAGATCTGAAAGATACCAGAATAGAGAAAAACACTCTCTCGAGAAGAGGGGAGAACATACTTCGACTCTGGAGTTGAGAGGAAAAAGCTGAGCAGTAAGCGCGATCTGGCTGTAAGAAGCCATGTGCAGGGTTTGGCTACAAGCTGGTAAACGAGGCTGACGAGTGACTAAGGAAGTACTCGTGTAGTCCTCCTTGCTTGGAGTAGAGAAAACTAGTTGCCAAGTTCCTATGGGAGGAGGAGAGTAACCTTCGTCCCTGACTGTTGTGGACCAAGGAGAAATAATCTCTCTCAGAGCACCATGGTCTAGCTCGGGGGTGGCCAGTGGTAAATCTGTCAGGAGTGACTGTGCCTATGGTTGGGAGGAAACAAACACCCCTTTTAGCAGTTGCTTCACATTTCCAGTTCTGATAAGTATTTTCATACTTTGTGTAATATATTGGATGTGATGATGAAATGTCTGTGTTTATGATTAAGTCTTTCAACATTTGAATAGTTATTAGAAATTCTCTTTGTTTTCTGTAAACTGTTGTATCTATATGATCTTTGATTTATCTCAGTTTAGCTGCTAAAGAGTCATGGGATGTGAATCCACAAGAGAGTCAGGGTAGGAGTAACTAAAACGCCTAAGTCATGTCGATCCTTTGAATTCGCCTTAGCGGGAATGTCAAATTCATCTCTGTGGGAGAAGGGCGGTTTCCCTTCAGAATATTCACCCATTTGACCGAGGGCTCATGCCCATGTCGTTAACCCCTTTGCTACAAAAAGGATTTGCTTTTAGCCCACAATATTTTCCAAGAGACCCATGTGACCAAGGCCTGGGAACCCTACGCTAGTCCAAAAGGGGCTATCTCTTTCTGCTTCGGGACTTCGAAACTTATGATTCCATAACCCTCGAAAATAATCGAAGGTTGAAGTTGTGAATCAACGAGGGCTATCGATCTAGGGATCCAATGTAGATCCCTCTCAGTCGTTAGATCGGACTTAGGAAGGGAAGCATTAATTTCTTCGGCGAAGTCCTACTTCGGGAGAATAGGAGTAATCAACCACCGAAAATTCCTGAATGTCGGAGTCGCAGAGTAAATCGAGACCGTGGAAAATGGAGGGATGTGTCCAAAGATCAATAGTTATCCGGAAGTCTGGGTATTCAACAATATAGGGACGCGTGAATTTTCCCAGAGCTCTGCAAGCTGGAGTAAATCTTGGTCATAGATGTTAGGTACACATGGCGATAGATCCAACTTATTCCGAAGGGAAAGCCGAGAGATGCACTCTGAACTCCTAAATGTCGAACTGTTGAAGTGATGAGGACCGTTGATCTTTGGATCCTTCGGGATCCCTCTTAGCAATCGATCTAAGAAACCACCCTCGATTACCCAACCGATCGGGAACATGTCATGGAGAGACATGTGGTCCTACTTGTCCACTGTCAAAGGTTGTCCGTTGAACTAGGATCGTTGGATGAGTGGGTACGTGTCAGATGATATCGTAGTCCGAAGACTTCGTACTCTAGAGGAACCTGGCCCAGAGTCTATGAAGTGTGAAATCTGTCGAAGTTGCAAAAACCAAAATAAATCTCGACCATTGGTAGAATGAGGACACTTGGCGCAAGATTAGAGAGTCCGGAGACTTAGTGCTTCGGGGATTTGCGATAAGAGGAGTTGGAAAGTTCTAAATCCTGGAGTCATAGATCTACGAATATATGTGGACTCATATTGACTGTGAGATTTAAGGTCTGGGCGGCTCTCAGTCCAAGATGACGTGACAACATGACATCATTCAAGGTGACATGGACCCACATTACGCATGCCACATGTCACCCATATATAGATGATTCGCATACCCCTTATGCATGTTAGAGCATGACACGTGTCACCCCCTATCGAGGACACATGTCACCCCAGGCCCTCGCTACGTGTCAGCTTCTAGTTCATGCCCACCTAGCCAACGTGGTCGATGACGTGTTCTAGACTTCGGGAGTTTGGATAACTTCAGGAGTTTGGAAGATGTGGGTTGTAGTACAATATAGGAACGTCCAACATAAAACACCGAACGTCGATCACCAAAGGGCCAAGGCCACATTGCGATATTTCGAAAGATTAGAACGTAGTATGATAAAGGGAGATTCAACGAGAATCGTCGATCGTCGAAGGTTGAAAGTCCAATGATGATTGTCAATCGTCAAGATGCCAAAAATGTAGTATGGAGATCGTTGATTTTCTATGGCCAAACATTGAAGAGGGGACATTCAACATAAATCGTCGAATGCCGAAGACCCCAATTAACAACACTCGAATAACTTTGGGAGGCCATAACTTGCATACCAAAGCTCATATGTTAGTGTGGAAGTGATCATTGGAAAGCTCGTGGTGAGTAGAATCCAATGGAGATCCTGTAGTTAGGATTTGATATAGTTAGGAAGAACGAAAATTTGATGCCCCATCCCTAGAAAGGGTATTTAGGGGTCGGGTGTGTTACAAATTGGTATCAGAGCATGGAAACAACACTTTGCCTGCTTGGGCTCATGCACGAGTCACATCAAAATATTATTAGAGAACTTATGGGGTAACACCCTACCTTACCCCCTTCTACTATTGATATATGTTTTGGAAGTCTGCATTGCAGGTTGCTAATGTTTCCAAATAAAGAACTGACTTCACCTTGCAATGATATGTGTTGTTCATGAATTGGTAGATTAGTAACTAACATAAAATGTTTTATCAACACTCAAGCATTCAGTGAACAAGAGGAGAAATACAACGTAAAGGATGGCGACACATCAGGAGTTGGGGGAGAGCTCCCACAATAGAGAGGAAGAATCTGATGAAAGGAGTGTTGATGATTACAACTTCGTGAGACATCCTTCAGGACAAAGACTAAGTGAGTCGGCCTGTGAGAGAGCCCATGTGTTGGGTGTGCCTATGAGATGGGTGTCGTTCCTCTCTGGACTGAGATGAGATGATGTGTGTTCCTGTGTGGGGTGAGGATTCCCATGAGATGGGTGTGTAGTTCCTCTCTGGATTGATATGAAACAATGTGTACCCTTGTGTGGGGTGAAGGTTCCCATGTGATGGGTGTCTGTCAGACTCTGGACCGAGTTGTTATGACGTGTGGTCTCCTACCTTGTGGACTCAGTTGATTCAGTCCTGAGATGGTACTCCAGATGATTCTCATGTGGACTTAGTGAGATAGAGATCTGTTGAGTAGGACGTCCCTGTTGCTGAGCACAGGTGGACGTGCACCCTAGTGGGTTAACACTAGTGGATGTGTGAGATCCCTTTCTATATTGTCTGAGAGTAAGATTTACTTGTAACCCTAATTGTGATGTAAAGGGTACAAGTCGACTCTAACATATGTGAAAGATAATTACTGTTTATTGTAATAATTAATTATTTTCTGAGTTATTGAGTTCGGCCCTATTGTGCCAATAGACACCACTTCTGGTCTGTCTAGTCTAGTATAAGTAAAGGTGATTTCCCCATTGAGGAAACACACAAGTCACTTGTTATTTCATAATTTCAACAAGTACATATTCTAGGGCTGAAGTGCATACCTCTCTTGGGCACAAGTTTCAAGGTAGTAGATCACCCTCTTGTGTGCATTAGGGTTTCATGGTTGGAGGATCTTCTCTTGAGAATATAAAAAAGGATGGCTGGGTTTTTCTCCCTTGTTGAGAAGGGTTTTCCTAGGATATTTCTTGTGTTCTCGTGCATGGTATTTCTTCTTGTGATCTTGGTTATTGCAACAATTGTGAATGGTGTAGTTTCATTTGTTTATGGTTCAAGTACATGACTAAAATGAAATAAACCTCATGCTTGAGACAAGCATAGTGAAAATTCAACAAGGAGGGTGGTGGAAACCTCTCCAAATTTGGCCGAAATTGTAAGAAGCCTCATGGTAGAATTACAGAGTTATAAGGTTGACAATGAAAGGCTGATCAAGGAGTAGGAAAAGCAGACATAAATTAATGCAGTCCTACTGCAAATTATATCAGATATACAAAGGCAACTGCAACACGATCCAACTTCCAGTCATGTGGATAGGCATCATACTAAGAAAACTCCAAGTCCACCTGAGATACAAAAGCATGGTCTTGAAAGTGTCCACACCAGGAGGAGCACCTCAAAGAAGGCCCAACATGGAGCCAAGAAACATTCAATGGAAGATTCGTCTGGTGAGCACACTGACAACTCCAAGGAATATTCTAGTGGAAAAACTAGTTCCCATTCTCATACGAGAGGAAAGAAGAGGAAACATTCCAAGAATTGTGACCCTGAAGAATTCAAGAAAGCCAAACCACCCACCTTTGATGGAGAAATTAAGAAGGGGGAAGAAGCAACAATTTGGCTACTCGTCTTGAAGAAGTACTTCAGAGTCCATGACTACTCTAAAAACTTAAAGGCTCAGATAGCCATTTTCAACCTGAATGCGAAAGCTTCCATTTGGTGGGAGGACCTTAGGAATGTGAAAGGAGTCCATGAGAAGGACTTGTCATTGAAACAATTTGAGAAATAATTCAAGAAGAAGTACATGTCAGAAAATTACTTTGATGCGAAGACTAAGGAGTTCTATGAACTCAAGTTGGGACAACTCACCATAGATGAGTATATCAACAAATTTATCAAGATGATGTGGTATGTTTCCTACATAAAGGATGAAAAGGTAAATATGCAATAATTTATTAGTGTCTTACCTCAGTCCTACCGGGACAAAATTGAGTTTGATGAGCCAAAGACCTTAGAAGATACTATTCGAAAAGCAAGGTATTGCTATGAGCAATTCAAGAGTAAGACATAACCCCATGAAGACTGGAAGAAGAAAAACAATTCAGAATTCAAGAAGAAGGGGTTTAAACCATCGAGATTTAAGAACCCTGGTAAGAGCTCTAGGATGAGCCTTCCTGCTAGAAGTGTGTATCAACAAAATTTTACATCCCAGAGTGGAAATAAACCATTCAGAGCATCTCCAAGTAAGACTGATAACACGAAGAGAGAACCCTTGAAATGTTGGGGTTTTGGAGAGGAACATTTGTTGAGGGACTATCCACATAGGCAATAGAACAATGGGAGGGTCTACAACATCCAAGAGGCTACCACAGTCAATGATGTGGCTAGGAGCCTGCCACAAATTTATGCAGCTTTGGATAATAGACAAGCCGACCACCAAGCTTTAGTGGTGGAGATGGAAGGTACGATTGTCAACCATCATGTTTCCATTTTAAATGACACTGGTTCTAATTTGAGTTATGTTGCCTCTCAAGTTGTTGAGAAATGTAAATTGCAACAAGTTAAACATGTTAAATCATGGCTAGTACAACTAGCCACTGGAACCAAAAGAAAAGTAATAGGGGTCATACTAGCATGCCAATTTGTTATAAGTGGGTTGCCCACCCAAGCAAACCTAAACATACTCCCTCTAGGATCTTATGACTTGTTGATTGGCATGGACTAGTTGGTTGCCCACAAAATCAAGTTATATTGTTACAATAAAACTTTGGAGTGTGAAAATGAATAAGGAAGAAGGGTAGCCCTATAAGGGATTCAAAATCCTGTCTCAATGAGACAAATATCATCCCTCCAAGTGAATAAGTATTGCAGAAAGGGATGTCCCTTGTATGCAATACAAGTACTAAACTCTGTTGAGAATGAAAAACCCGGCCTAGAGAACCATCCCATATTAAGATAATAATAAGATGTATTCCCAGAAGAGGTACCAGGTCTACCTCCAAGAAGGGATATTTCCTTTTCAATAGAACTTGTACAAGGAGTAGTGCCAATGTCTAGAACACCCTATAGAATGAGTACACCAGAGCTGGTGGAGCTCAAACTACAACTAAAGGAGACATGGGACAAAGGCCACATTTAGACTAGTGTGTCTCCATGGGGAGAAATAGCCTTATTTGTGAAAAATAAAGATGTCACACTCATATTATGCATAGATTATAGATAACTGAATAAGATGACCATCAAGAATAAGTATCTCTTGCCAAGAATCAATGACTTGTTTGACCAATTAAGGGGTGCTACAATATTCTCCAATATTGACTTAAGGTTTGGATACCATCAGGTCCGAATTAAAGATGAAGACATCCACAAGATAACCTTTAGGACAAGATATGGCCACTATGAATTTGTGGTGGTGCCATTTGGTCATACCAATGCACCAGACATTTTTATGTGCTTAATGAATAACATATTAAAAAATTTATTGGATAGATTTGTGTTGGTTTTCATTGATGATATCCTAATCTATTCCAACAATAGGGAAGAACATGAAGAACATCTCAAGCTAGTACTTCAAGTACTAAGAGAACATAAGCTCTATGCTAAGCTGAGTAAGTGTGACTTTTTCCAGAAACAAGTCCATTACTTAGGCCATATTATTTATGAGGGAGGAGTGGTAGTTGATCCTGACAAGATTAAAGCCATCATGGATTGGCCTACCCCAAAGGATGTATCTGATATCAGATCCTTTATGGGGCTTACAGAATACTATAGGAGATTCATAAAAGGATTCTCCAAGATTGGTTGCCCAATCACCTCCCTTCAGAAAAAGGGGTTTAAATTCATTTGGACATCAGAATGTGAAGAAAGATTTCAAGAGCTAAAATACCTTCTAGTTAATGCGCCTGTGATGAATATTGCAGATCCAAACACAGACTTCCTTGTGTGTACAAATTCTTGCAAGGAAGGGCTCAGAGGAGTCCTTATGCAAGAAGGACATGCAATTTTCTACGAATCCATAAAATTGAATGAACATGAAGTCAATTATGTGACCCACGATATGGAATTGGCTTCCATAGTGAATTATTTAAAAATGTGGAGGCACTACCTCTTAGGTAGAAGATTTGTACTTATGACAAACCATAGTGGGTTGAGGTATTTGTTTGAACAACCAAAACTCAATGTGAGACAAGCTAGGTGGATGCCTCTTCTTAGTGAGTTTGATTTTGAAATCAAACATATCAAAGTGAGAATAGGGTGAATGATGCCCTTAGTAGAAGTATGAAAGAAGTTCACTTGGCAGTTGTAAGCGCCAGTGAATCAGACATCAAAGAGAGGGTCAAAACTGCACAAGAAACAGATGCATTTTTCAAGACCATGACATCATACCTAAAGCAAGAGCCCACAGGGCTGAAGTATTAAGGTTATCAGATGCTTAATGATGACCTGTTGACTTACAAGGGTAGATTATATATTCCAAATTGTGATGAATTGAAGAGGTTCATAATGAATGAACTACACAAAATACCATATACTGGTCATCCTAGTTATCAGAAAATGATCATGACCACTAGGAAACTATTCTATTGGCCCGAACTGAAAAAGGACATAGTTGATTACTTAGCTAAGTGTCTAGAATGTCAACAAGCCAAGGAAGAGCACCGACACACAGTAGGGATGTTGCAGCCCCTACCAATTCCTGAATGGAAATGGGAAACCATCTCCATGGATTTCATCACGGGATTACCAAGATCAACCAAATAGAATGATGCCATCATGGTAGTTTTGGACTGATCCAAAATGGATCCAAGAAGGCCTAAAAAGTAAAGTTCTCGGAGTCAGACTAAACTAGTGCCATTGCATCGGGCTCATCATTCTGATTCCGACCATATATTTTTTTCGAAAAATGGACACCGTATACAAAAGTTATCGCGTTTTGATCGATTTCCCAAACAGGGAAAAAAGTCAATTGGTCAAAGTCAACATGTCGTACTGTTGACGTCAACATGATGTCATGATGAAATCAATAGGGACACATGGCAGCACAAGGAGGTGACACATGTCACTCATTTTTGGCATTTTCAGGGGCTTATGCGGACCAATAAAAAAATGACACATGGTACTGTACGGACGTGACATGTGGCATTGTACAAACGCTGATGTGGCCCATTGATAGGATGACACATGGCAGTGCGGATGACAGGTGGTAGGGTGACATGGTTGTATGGATGTTGATGTGGTAGCTGACTAGACAGGTGACTTGGCAGTAAAGGTGATGACGTGGCAGGCTTAGGGTATGACACGTGGTTGTACGACAGTGACGTGGCAGGCTGACAAGACGATGACATGGTGATGACTATGCACTAACTATGTCGGTGACTAGAATGTACAGTCCAATCACAGGGTGACACATGGCCCGATCAGAGGGCACCACGTGGCACACCGGATTTAGCCAATGTTGGTTGTGTAAAAAAAAAAATTCCGCCTCCGGGGGATTCGAACCCTTAACATTTGGGTGAGGCAATGGACTACAACAAGGGTGCTAACTGTATGGGCTACTATGGTTCTTATTAAACCATATGGTGAATATTACATTTAAGTTGTGATATGGCTCAGTTTTATGGATAAGCCCCAGTTGACAAGGACTAGACGACCGACTAGGGGCTATGGACCAGGGGTCAACATCAGAGTTTTGGGCGTGAAGGGGCCTAACCACAGGACACATGGTGTGCCAAGGGACCAGGGGCTGAGAAACAAGGGTTATGACCATATTTTTAGGGTGATGGTGCTTAAGCACGTGGCCACATGGACCATTCCCATATGACCAAGAGACCGAAAGAAAGGGGCTAGCGCGCATATGTGCATTTTGTGGGTTTTAAACTATATTATATGGATTTTTTTGGTTTTTTATGCTGATTTTGGGAAATTTTTGCCCAAAAATGGGGATTTGGAGCCTGATTTGAGGCCAGATCTTGGGAGGAAGTTGGGATAGGATCCCCAACTCAAGATCTATATAATTTAGAGGTTTTTGACAATCCAGGAAGTTCATATTATCATAATTATTATGATTTTGTGAAGCTTGAAGCCATTTTTATGCAGGGAAGCCATTGAGGAATTGAAATTTGGAGGCCAATTCTAGGAGCTATGCTCAGCCTTTTTTAGTGTCATCTGTTGTGTTGGGTTATTGAGGTCGAACATAACACAACCAAACCAACTTGTAATCTTTTTGATGCAATTTTTATGTCCTTTTGAAGCATTGAAGATTAATAAGAAAGCCTCCCCCACTGAGACAAAGGCCCGGAGACGTAGGCAATCTTGTCGAACTCCGTAAAAAATGTTGTTGTTATGGTTTACTATTCTTTATTCTTACTTTCTGATCTGCATTCTTTATGATGGCTGCAACATTATTTCATTAAGTTCTTCTTCTTTCCTTAATTCCCAAATGGTAATTGAACACATGCTTAAAACTCAACCAAGTCTTTAAAAGTTCATTTTTGGATCAAGTGGTATCAGAGCAGGTTGAAAGTTGGTTGTTTGAGTTTGCATGATTACCAGGGAAAAGATAATTTGTGGTGAAGGTGAGCTTGTAGAAGGAGATCCTAAGATTGGATCGAGAAAGAGGACTTCTCAAAGTGAGAAGACGACATCTGAAGAAGGAATGTCTCAGAACGAGATAGAGTTTCAAAAGACATTCTTCACCATGTATGAGATGGTAAAGGTCTTATATGATGATTACTTGGAACAGAATGGGCCTTTCCAAGGGGAATCTTCAAAACAAGACAAAAGTGAAGAAGGAGAGTATCCTCCTAAACCTCCTCCTTCACCTCCTTCATCTCCATCATCTTCTTCTTCTTCAAGTACAAGGGAAACTTCTATTGCAAGAAAACATTCCCATAAACATAAACATGATATGCCATTACTTAAGCTTGATGTAAAATTTGAATTGCCCATGTATGATGGGGAAGTCAATGCTGAGAGGCTTGATAATTGGGTCAGACAGATGGAAGTTTATTGCAGTGTGCAACAAATCAAATATGAGGCAACACAAATCAAGTTGGCATCGCTTCGTCTTGAAGGAACAACATTCATCCGGTGGCAGAGTAAGTTGCAACATGATTCTCAATCAGTTGGTAATGTATTTCCATCATAGAAAGATTTTGTTTTTGCACTTAGAAAGTAGTTTTATTCTTTGGGTTATAAAGAAAAATCTTTAATTGAATGGCAAAGTCTTAAACTAAGAAAAGGACAAACGATGCAAGAATACACAAATTAATTTAGTAAGATGGCATTAATGTTAAATATTCCATTACATACACAAGAAACTCTTATGAAGTATATAAGAGGTTTACCTGCACATATTCGTAACATTGTATTTATGTTTGGACCCACTAATCTTGATGAGGTTTATGTTCAAGCAATGTATATTGAAGCAGGGAAAATAGGAGTTGGTGTATCGGGGGAATCTTCTTCAAGGAAAGAAGACAAAAGAAAGGGGAATGGAAAGAAAGCAAGTTCAGTGATGGTGAAGGAAGGGAAGCTCTCTTGCAAGCATTACAAGAAAGAAGGGCATGATGATGACCATTGCTGGGAATTGCATCCATAAAAGAGACCAAAGTGGTTTAAAGAGAGGAAAGGGAGGCAAAGAGCTACAACAACAACACGACCAACATACTTGGGGTATGATTCAGGTGATGAGACTAAAATCACAACAATTGGTTTGAAAGGTAAAATTGGTGATGGATATGATTCTAGAAGTAAATTGTTTCATATAAGGGTGATCATGAAACATACTAAGATCGACACATTGATAGATAGTGGATCTCAATCTAACTTGATTTCAGAGGAAGTGATTAAACAATTGGGATTGACAACTAAGATACATCATAAACCTTACTCACTTAAATGGATAAGCAACAATCATAAATTGCACATAACAAAGAAATGCACTTTAAAGTTTTCAATTTCATCAAAGTTTGTGGATGAGGTAATGTGTGATGTGGTGCCACTAAATGAATGTGGAATGGTCTTAGGCAACCCTTATTTATATGATCGCAAAGCAATCTTCTACATGGAACATAATCAATATCACTTAACTAAAGAAGGTAATGAATATGTTGTACATGCTCATCACTTAAAAGCAAGTCAATCTCTTCAAACAATGAAACAATTAAGGAATGCAACTTATGCAAGCAACACACCTATAATTGTGCCAAGTAAAGAAGTTGATCTTAAGCATGAACATGAGATGGTTGTCGAATGGAAATTCAATCATACTTTGCTTCAATATAAGCTAATGTCGTGAGAGCACATCAAACATATTAGTTCATTTGCAATCATATTTATGATGTTATCGCTGCTAATGTTTTCAACATGGATGGTAGTGGCTTCAGTAAGATGTGAACGAGTTCAAGTGGCTAACAATATGATTTCAATTGTCATGGTTGTTTTGCAATTGGTTATGATGTGACAGGTGCATAGGATAGAGCTTAAAGACAAAGGACAAGTGGGGTGGCCTATCCCGCACTTGATGATTGGTTAATACCCTTTTGGAGGACCAAAAGGTCTTTGTGGGGAGGCATGATCCAAAATGGATCCAAGAAGGCCTGAAAATCAAAGTTCTCATAATCAAATGAAACTAACACCATTGCATTGGGATCGTCGTGCTGATTCCATCCATATATTTTTTTCCAAAAATAGACATCGTATGTGAAAGTTATCGCGTTCTGATCGGTGTCCCAAATAGGCAAAAAAGTCAACTGGTCAAAGTCAACAGATCGTACTGCTGACGTCAGTAGTACGTCAGCATGATGTCAATATGGACACGTGGTTGCACGAGGAGGTGACATGTGTCACTCATTTTTGGCATTTTCAGAGGCTTATGTGGACCAATACAAAATTGACACGTGACACTGTACGAACGCGACACGTGGCACTGTACGGATGATGACGTGGCCCAATGACAAGCCAACACATGGAAGTACCAATGAAAGGTGGGAGGGTGACATGGTTGTACGGATGCTAACGTGGAAATTGACCGGACAGGTGACTTAACAATACAGATGATGACATGGCAGGTTTAGGGTATGACACGTGGTTGTACGACAGTGACGTGGTAGGCTAACAGAATGGTGGCGTGGTGTTGACTGTACGTTGAATGTGTCGGTGACTGGACTATACACTCCAATCACAGGGTGACACGTGGCCCAATCAGAGGGCACCACGTGGCACCCCAGATTTAGCTAATGTTGGTTGTGTAAAAAAAAAAATTCCGCCTCCGGGGGATTCAAACCCTTGACCTCCGGGTGAGGCAACTGACTACAACAAGGGCACTAACCACATGGGCTACTATGGTTCTCATTAAACCATATGGAAAATATTACATTTAAGTTGTGATATGGTGCGGTTTTAGGGATAAGCCCTGGTCGGCGGGGGCTAGCCGACTGACCGGGGGATATGGATCAGTGGTTAGCATCAAAGTTTTGAGGGCGAAGGGGCCTAGCCACATGACACATGGTGTGCCAAGCGACTAGGGGCCGAGAAACAAGGGTTGTGACCAGAGTTTTAGGGTGCCAACGCTTGAGAGCGTGGCCACATGGACCATTCCTATATGACCAGGAGCCCAAAAGAAAGGGGCTAGCACGCATATGTGCATTTTTTGGGTTTTAAACTATATTATATGGATTTTTTGGGTTTTTTTTGTTGACTTTGGGAGATTTTTGCCCAAAACTAGGGATTTGGAGCCCGATTTAAGGCCAGATCTTGGGAGGAAGTTGGGATAGGATCCCCAACTCAAGATCTATATAATTTAGAGGTTTTTGAAAGTCCAGGAGGTTCAATTTAGTAGAATGATGATGATTTTGTAAAGCTTGAAGCCATTTTTATGCAGGGAAGCCATTGATGAAGTGAACTTTGGAGGCCAATTCCGGGAGCTACGCTCAGCGTTTTTCAATGTCATCAGTTGTGTTGGATTCTTGAGGTTAGGAAGAACACAACCAGACCAACTTGTAATCTTTTTGACACAAATTTGATGTAATTTTGAAGCATTGAAGATTAATAAGAAAGCCTCCCCCACTAAGACAAAGGCCTGAAGATGTAGGCAATCTTGCCGAACTTCGTTAACAACCTTGTTGTTATTTATGCTTACTCTCTGATATGCATTCTTTATGATGACTACAATATTCTTTCATTAAGTTCTTCTTCTTTCCTTAATTCGTAAATGGTAATTGAACACATGCTTAAAACTCAACCAAGTCTTTAAAAGATCATTTTCGGATCATTGACAAACTGAGCAAGGCTGCTCACTTCATACCCGTCAAGTCAACTTGCAAGGCAATAGATATTTCCAGCATCTTCATGAAAGATATATTCAGATTGCATGACATGCCTAAGGAAATTATATCTGACAGAGATACAAAGTTTACTTCAAACTTTTGGAAATATCTATTTGCTCGTTTTGAAACAAAATTGCTCTTTAGTACAACCTATCATCCTCAAACTAATGGGAAGACAGAGAGGATAAACCAAGTGTTAGAAGACATGTTGAGAATGCATGTAATGCATCAACCCAAGAAGTGGGAGGACTACCTACCACTGGTAGAATTTTCCTACAACAATGGTTATGAAGAGTAATTAAAAATGAGCCCTTTTGAATCCCTTTGTGGAAGACAATCTAACATTCCAATCAGTTGGAACAACCCAAGGGATAGAGTTACAATTTGGCCAGACATTCTAAAGGAAATGAAAAAACAAGTGATTTAGATCAGGCAAAATCTGAAGATAGCCCAGGATAGACAAAAGAGCTATGCATACATGAAAAGGACTCCTAGAGAGTACAAAGTAGGGGATCATGTGTATCTCTGAGTTAGACCCAGGAAAATATCTTTGAAGATGGGAGCTTGTACCAAGCTGGCACCTCACTATTGTGGACCCTTTGAAGCTTTAGATAGAGTGGGACTAGTACCCTGTCAGCTATCAGTTCCTCCCACAGTGAAGGCACATAATGTTTTCCATGTTTATTTATTAAAGAAATATGTACATGATTCTAATCATATTATTGACTGGTCTGTGATTCGGGTGGAAACTGAGGGAGAATTCCTGCTAGAACCTCAATGCATAATAGACAGGAAGGAAACTCCACTTAGGAACAAAACCATTGCACAAGTCAAGGTGCAGTGGAAACACTTTGGCCCGGATGAGGCTACATGGGAAATGGAGGATGCCATGAGATAGACATATCTATTTTTGTTTACTTCTATACATACATGGCACATCGAGGACGATGTTCCTTTAAGGGAGAGGGGATTATAATACCCCTGTTTCCCCCAGTTTGTAAATATAACTATAACTGGCCAAGAGACTATGGCGGAATAAATATGTGTGAATGTTTGATTTGATGAGCCTTTGTATAAAAGGGTCAATGTATGAATTTATGTTATTAATAGAATTTGAATATGTGTTGCACAACTGCTGAAAGGGGGGAAGTTTTCCAAGATAGACCATGGATTCTATGAGAGAGATGGTGAGGGTAAACCAAAAATGGTTGAGATGACCCTCACCAGACCAATAAGTACTGGGTGTAATTGCTCAACAGTCCTCTGACCCATAAATGAATTACTAGTCAGACTGGTAGTTGGAAGGCCATCCTCAAGAGTTAATGAGGAGATGGGGCAGGGTACCCATCTATAAGGCTTCCATACCTGACCATGAATTTGGTTTCAGACCCACGCAACCTTGCCGAGGAAGGAAAGAAAGGAGGTAATTCGGGGGACAGAGACAGATCTTAAATATAGCATAATAGAGAAAAACACTCTCCCAAGAAGAGGGGAGAACATACTTTGACTCTAGAGTTGAGAGGAAAAAGATGAGCAGTAAGCTCGATCTCGCTGTAAGAAGCCATGGGAAGGGTTTGGCTACAAGTTGATAAATGAGGTTGACAAGTGACTGAGGAAGTACTCATGCATTCCTCCTTGCTTGGAGTAGAGAAAACCAATTGCCAAGTTCATGTGGGAGGAGTAGATTAACTTTCGTTCCTAACTGTTGTGGAGCAAGGAGAAAGAATCTCTCTCAGAGCACCATGGTCTAGGTCTAGGGTGGCCAATGGTAAATCTGTCAGGAGTAACTGTGCCTATGGTCAGAAGGAAACATGCACCTCTTTCAGTAGTTGCTTCACATTTTCCAGTTCTGATAAGTATTTTCATACTCTGTGTAATATATTGGAAGTGATGATGAAATGTCTGTGTTTATGATTAAGTCTTTCAACATCTGAACAATTATTAGAAATTATCTTTGTTTTCTGTAAACTGTTGTATCTATATAATCTTTGATTTATCTCAGTTTAGCTGCTAGAGAGTCATGGGATGTGAGTCCGCAGGAGAGTCGGGGTAGGAGTAACTAAAACACCTAAGTCTTGCCAATCTTTTGAATTCTCCTTAGCGGGAATGTCAAGTTCATCTCTGTGGGAGAAGGGCGTTTTTCCCTTCGGACTATTCACCCATCTGATCGAGGGCTCATGGTCATGTCCTTAACCCCTTTGCTGTAAAAAGGATTTGCGCATAGCCCACAATATTTTCCAAGAGACTCATGTGAGCAGGGCCTGGGAACCCTGCGCTAGTCCAAAAGGGCCTAGACATTCTTTCGGCTTCGGGACTTTGGAACTTATGATTCCATAACCCTAAAAAATAGTCGAAGTCCGAAGTTGCGAATCGACGAGGGCCGTCGATCTGGGGATCCAATGTAGATCCCTCTTAACCGTTAGATCGAACTTAGGAAGGCAAGCATTAAGTGCTTCGACGAAGTACTACTTTGGGAGAATAAGAGTGATCAACCACTGAAAAATCCTGAATGCCGAAGTCACGGAGTAAACAGGGACCGTGGAAAATGGAGGGACACGTGTCCACAGATCAACGGTTATCCAGAAGTCCGAGTATTTGACGATATAGGGACGCACGAGTTTTCTCGGAGCTCTGCAAGCTGGAGTAAATCCTAGCCATAAATGCTAGGTACACGTGGCGATAGATCCGGCTTGGTCTAGAGGGAAAGACGAGAGATGCACGCTGAACTCCCGAATGTCAAACTGCCGAAGTGACGAGGATTGTCGATCTTTAGATCCTTCGGGATCCCTCTCAACCGTCGATCTAAGAAACCACCCTCGATTACCCAACCGATAGGGAACGCGTTATGGAGCGACATGTGGTCCTACTTGTCCATTGTCAAAGGTTGTCCATTGAACTAGGATTGTTGGATGAGTGGGTACGTGGCAAATGATCCCATAGTCCAGAGACTTCGTACTACGGAGGAACCTGGCCCAGAGTCTACGAAGTGTGAAATCCGCCGAAGTAGCGAACACCGAAATAAATCTTGGTTGTTGGTAGAATGATGACACTAGGCACCAGATTAGAGAGTCCAGAGACTTAGCGCTTCGAGGATCCGCAATGAGAGGAGTTGGAAAGCTCTGAAGCTCGAGGTTATGAAGTAACGAGAGCTGTAGATCTACAGATCTACATGGACTCATACATACCGTGAGATTTAAGGTTTGGGAGACTATCAATCCAGGATGACGTGGCATCCTGACATCATTCAAGGTGACGTGGACCCACATTACGTGTGCCATGTGTCACTCAAATATAGACGATTTACATACCCCTTATGGCTATTAGAGAATGACACATGTCACACCCTATCGAGGACACATGTCACCCCTGGCCCTCGCCACGTGTCATCTTCTAGTTCATGCCCATCTGGCCAATGTGGTCGATGACGGGTTCGAGACTCCGGGAGTTTGGAAGATGTGGGGCGTGGTACAATATAGGAACGTCCAACAAAAAACGTTGAATGTCATTCGCCGAAGGGCAAAGGCCACATGGAGAGATTTTAGAAGATTCAAATGTAGTATGATAAAGGGAGATTCAACGAGAATAGTCAATCGCCGAAGGCCGAAAGTCCAATGACAATCGTCAATTGCCGAAATGCCAAAAACGTAGTAAGAAGACCGTCGATTGCTGACGGTCGAACGCCGAAGAGGGGACATTCAACGTAAATTTTCGAACACTGAAGACCCTAATTAACAATGCCTGGGTAACTTCGGGAGGCCATAACTTGCAGACCAGAGTTCAGATGTTAGTGCACAATAACCATTGGAAAGCTCGCAGCGAACAGAATCCAATGGAGATCCGAAAGTTAAGATTTGAGATAGTTAAGAAGAACGAAAATTTAATGCCCCATATCTAAAAAGGGTATTTAGGGGTCGAATGTGTTACAACACTAGACAAAACAACAACACAAACTCTTCCAATGAAGGTAAGAAGAGTAAGTACACTTATTGTGATAGGTACTATACTTTTGATTATTCTTAGTCCAATTATATAGAGAACCCACATAATGTAAAAAAAAGTCGAATGCGAGTAAAAAAACATCTTAGAAAAAGAGTTGACCTTCATCCTCAATAATCAACTATTCAATACAATCTCAAACATTTCCTTTATCACCTTATCACTTTCCTTACTTCGTATGGTTGCAAAAATTATACATACAATTATGAAGGATGATAACTTGATCTACCGTGTCCAAAGTGCCATGTAGACTCAAGTACCTTTATTCCTCTTCGAGAGATAAGACAAGCTCATAGGTGCTTCACATGTGGCATGTGGGGGACATACTACTAATCAAGGAATATATGGCCTCCTACACTAATTTGCATGCATTATGTATTAGAGTGATCATGATACCCACCGTGTCTAAAGATTTAAGAGAGATATATTAATATTTGAAAAACATGATACAAACATATAATTGTTGAATAAAGTTACCAAATATGCCTTTATACTACTCATGCTCACCTAGAAAAGGTCTATGCCAATAAGACATATAATAAATGAGGAGCCCTTATGTAAATTCCAAAATGGATTATGTCTAATAAAGAAATGTAATGCCTCATAAATTTTTGGCTTTACGTAGTTATTTTTTTTTCATATCCTAGTAATTCATTGTTTGGTATTTGTTGAGTTTAGTTAAACTAATATAGGTATTTGATATGTATACATTTTAACTTGTTTATATGTTACATGGTATTATTTTTAATATTATATGTTTATGATGATGATAGTTATGATTTGTTTAAACATGTAAATTAAAATGTTTAATTTTGGTATGTGGGTACCAGTTCAAAATTATGTGTGGATGTATAATAGATATAAGGTATGGTGTAAATAAACACATGTTTCTTAATTGAACATCAATACAAATATGGATTTGTATTTAAAATTTGTTTTATATTGAATGGATATGAGTTATTGGTGAGCTAACCTACAGGTTGACAAGTTATGTAATAGTAAAATGACTATAGTGCTCAGGTAACCTAGATATCATAGAAATCAAAAAAATAGTGCATATTATAATTTTTCATTTATGACTTCAAATACCGTTATAATTTGTGGTAAGTGTGGTTTTGATAGGATTCACAACTTGTCTAGAGTGGTTGTTCGATGACCTAACTCTAAGAACAATAGTTTCATAGTATGGCTCGATGTAGGGTGTTGACCCTAGTTTTATTAGGAGGGGTGGAGGTATTAGTCATCATGTATCCTATGAAACTTAGAGGTTGATGGCTATTACTGATGGTGGTAGAGGAGACTTTGGGAAATACATATGAAAACTTGATAAATAGTGAAGAGGAAGTAATATTGAAGGAGGAAAAATAAATGTTGGAGCTTGTTGAGAGATTGGAGAATGTTTGGAAAAAATATTTTCTTGTGACAATCTTCTTAGAGCATATTGTGCATTGTTATTCTTTGAGTGGTGAGCATAGAGGGTTGGGAAACCAAAAGGTTTCTTGGAGCTATGAAGGCTAGGCTCCTAGTTGGCTAAGAGGATGATTTTGTTCCACTTTGGGCAAGTGGTGAAAGAAGGATTTATAGACATCTTCCTAATAATCAATGGATTAAACTACAATTGATCAAATTCAAACCAAGGAGGTCTTTTCCTTAGTATTTTATTATTTTAGGTTTAAATTTTAAATCTTAAAGTGGAGGTATGAGGCTACTAATTTCTTACTTAAACTCATCCTAAAAATGATTATTAAATTCAAAAAACTTATCATTTAGCAATTCTAAAAGAGTTAAGGTTATGTTGTATGTTATTCCATCTAAAGAGTAACACAATTATATTAAAACAAAGTCCTTACATTATATATATCTAAATGAGTAAATATTATTGCATAGCACAATTCTCATGTTTAAGAATCCATGGAGAGGTGTTACAAGAAAGTCTTTGAAGAATCTTTAAAAGATTGAAATTGCACCATAAAAATGTACACACATGTGCACAACCAAATAATCACATTTTCACTAATTATAATGATAACTAACAATTGTTAAGGGATATTACTTGACAAATAAAGAGTCTATCTAAAGACACTTAATGTTTTCCCAAAATTATGATATTATCATCTCTCCCTTGAAGTTTTACAAAACTAGCCCTAATAAAACAACGATACATTGCATCACTACCATTTGTGATAATGAATTCATTGTCACATTAGATATTGGCACCATATCCCTAAATGATGCTACAATAGATATTGATGTACATGTACAAGCATTATAAACTTATATTTCTCTAAATAAATGGGTTTCCCTCCACTATAGTCATTAACTACATACATTCACATTTGCAGATCAATATATTTTACTTGTTGCTACATTTAAACAGTGTGCATCTTTTAGGGACTTAAATTACCTCACAAATGCACCAACATATAAGTTATTTTAGGTTAACCATGGATATTCGTGATACATACTACTATTTGCACTAATAAAAAGTTATTATTTTATATCAACAACCATAGAAAATTGTGACCCCTTTACTTCCTCATGTTTATCATCATGAAGAAGATTGTGATCCTTTTGATTCCTCATGTGTTCCCTCATGAGAAAGAAACTAATATCATAAGTGAAATGCTCTCCATAAGTCTATCCTAATGACATTGACCACATATACCCTCTACTTCCTCATGTTTTCTCTGGTAAGGAAGAAGATTGTGGTCCATCTACTTCCTCTTGAAGAAGAAACTAATGTCATGAAGTGATCAGTGTTCTCCATAGGACTATCCTAATGACAATAACAATGTATACATGCTCATGAATGATCTAGTAGTCATCCAAAATTTTAGTAAGAGTATCATACACATTCAAACTCTATCCAATGTTATTTTTGATACTTCAATCTCCCATTGTGATAACAAATGAAGTTTAACTTAATATATTTATAATATCATGTAGGTATTTTTACTACCATGAACACTAATTGTTATTTTAACCAACACTAATTGATATTTTAACCATTGATAATCCAGTTGTACACTTTAATTAGCTTTTCATAATCTAACTATGGATAATTCGATCCCAAGCTTTGGTTAATTCTTCACAATTTAAACTCTTATTTTATTATATATATATATGCTTCATACATAGTTATGGAATTCACCCTTCCATGATACTAAAACATTCTCATCCAAATAAACGTTGCAACATTTCCCATCAACTTTGGTTGCATCATTCCATGCTTAGTGGCTAGTCCATTTCATTGATTCAAATTAATCGCCTTATCAGACGACAATAATCGAAATCCCCTTTTTTTCTAGTTTTAAAAATTAATACACAACGTTATGTAAGATATTAGGGATCAATCAAAAGAGCTTACTTATAGAAACTATTGAGATACAAATATGTTTCTTAGCTATTATGGATTTTTTTAAAGCTCTTTATTTGCAAATTTGAGATGGCATGGTGGGTACTCTAACAAATCAATGGTATATTTCCCAAGAACATCAACATTGTGTCAAGATAATTGTATAATAAATTGGGATAATATGAAAATTCAATTTAAAGTGAGATTTAAAGAAACATAGATAATTTGTTTACAATTTTAAAAATTTTATATAAATTTTAATTAAAAAAATAATTATAAAATTTTAATCAAATACTCATGAATCTCCGAGTTTTTATACTATGAATAAATAACTTCTTTCATAAATAATTTTCATGACTCCAATTACTTATTAAATTTAAAAAAATATGAAAAAACGTATGGGCCCAACTTAAACAAATTCCTTTCATATTACATGTTAAGGGAAAAAAAAAAAACCGTACGTAGAGAGTAAATTTAAATGAATAAAAAACTATAGCCCCAATAAACAATGGACCCCTTCTACTACTAGGACCATGTACCAATTTAAAATTAGTGAAACTCTTTTGATGGTGCTTCATGACCATGGATTTCCTTGTTGTAAGTCTACAATGAAGTGGAAGAAATGTTGAAATCTCTTACCAATATGACATTATTCAATACTTTTCGTATTGCATAATGATTTGAAAATCTGGAAATGTTGAAATCTCTTACCAATATGACATTATTTAATGCTCTTCAAAGTGCATAATGATTTGAAAATTTATTTAAAGTTTTTATGACATTATTTAATGCTCTTCAAATTGCGTAACGATTTGAAAATTTAAGTCTCTTCTTGCTTCCTGAAGTTGTCAAAGATCCTTTTTCCCTCACAAAACTTATGATGTCATTGAACTTGATCTCAACATGATTCTTTATCATTTATTTTCATCCCATTTCAAAGAAAGGAACAATGTAACTAGATCTTTAGCTATTGTTTTGTTTTTAATGTTATTCTCATAACGTAGTAGGGATTAAGGAAAATCCGAGGAAAAAACCTTTTTTCATCCTGGTGTCCTCCTCATGGGTATAAGTCAATGTGGGATTTGAGTTCCAATTAAAAGTTCTATCAAAACTCTTAAAAAAAAAAGATTCTAATGAAACAATTTAAAGTAGTTTTTGATTATATGAAATCATTATTCATGAAAAGAAAAATACATACAATCCAATCTTATTTATTAATATGAATATACTATATGGAATTTATATAGTGAAATACAATTGCTATACATGTTGGGGGTGATAAATTAGACCTTTTATAAATGGATGGCTTATCATTCTTACACAATAAATGTAATTTGTAACCTATGAAATATGATGATTGTTTTACATTATTATCACAATAGTTGTAATATATTTTAGGTATATTATGAGTTTTCTTCCTTAAATTTTCCTTTAAAGCATGGGTAGAGTACATCTTTTCATATAAAATAGTTTTAAGTGATCTACAAATTTTTAATTAAAAGTACATTTTTGTGTATATTTAAGTTTTATTAAGTCTAAAGAGTTAACTCAACGAGTTGTCACAAATGTTGTTGGGCATGATTTCTCTAAACGAATTAACAATTATTCAATGAGATGTATGACATGACATTAGTGATTGAGTGATTAGTGCTTGAAATAATTGTAAGCTTGACCACATCCCAACAACAATATTGTCCCCTCTCTCTCTCTCTCTCTCTCTCTCTCTCTCTCCAAAACAACATGACCCATGCATGCGCTACAACATAGGTTTTTCCAGAAGAGTGTATGCTTCACAATATTGATGTTACTGCTTTATTTAAAAAAAAAAATTGTAATAGGGATTCCTTTAGAGTGTTTGGTGTATTGTCCATGCCTAATGATCATCTTATGTGGCTTCAGTGTGGATACACAATCAATGATGTTTTATAAACTTGTTTTGTGTCTATTTTCCTTCCTATAGTAGAAATTATGTGGCAATGGTAACATAGGAACTCTAACAACCCATGGTAGGTGTGACACTTGATTAGATTGTCTTAGGTGTTTCTAAAGTATTTTCGACAAGTGATTCATTTTGTGAAAGTGATTGGATATGTAAAAGTTCTAATCAGTCTATGTCCTTTGATGTTTTTCTCTTAAACATAATAATTTATTTTTTTAATTATTCTCTCTTTCACAATTTGTTGATGTTTAAGACATTCATATTGATTTTTATTATCATCGACAAAAATATTTTTGACCACAAGCTAACAAGGAATCATAAACCTGCTCATATACCACTTGAAACAAACTCAATAGTTCACTTCCTGAAATCATCATGAAACCCGTGCAATCCACATCAAAAATAATTATTTATTATTATCGATTGTTATCAACAATTATATCAAATTTAAACATTAAAACACAACTAAATCATACAATTTAAGAGAATAAATAACTTATTATTATTGCAACATAAATATAAATTATAACTTATAACTATTATCAAATAAAATTAGTGTATAACCTTATAATATTAATTATAATATACTCTAAATAGACATCCATTCTAAAATTTCAAAGGTTATAAACATAAGATTACTAATTTGGAAATTGACAAGTCAATAAAGATGCACCCCTCTTCAGGACTAACGAAATTTGCAGCATACCATTAAAGTGTGAACCTAGAGAGACAACTTGTGAACCTTTTTCTATTTATGTTTGTTAGTGTGAGGATTTTAACTTTTATTAAATAATATAAAATCATGATTCAAAATTGTAAAAAAAAGTTAATCTAAAGTTTTTAATGTTTGTTTACAAAATTTGAATAGGGCGTAGATTTTTGTAAACTTCCTTGATAGTATTTGTTCGTGGTTGGCATTAGAAAATATTACATAATTGTAATTTTTATTTTAAAGTATGATTTAAGATAATTAATGATTATATATTCCTTTAAAAAAATACAACAGAGAATGGTTTGAAAGATGATTTGTTACTATCAACAAATTTTTATTTTTCATTATTATTATTATTATTATTTTAAATTTCTTATTGTGCATGCTTGTATATTTTAATGTATATCTGAATGTAACATTAGGGTTGATGGTATGCTTGATAGCCTTGCATTGAAATAAGTTTTTTTTATGCCCCAAATCCTAAAAGCATAAAATGGGAAAGGTCTTGCATCTTCAACCCACATAATACATTTACTAACAAAACCTATGCTATTATATCCTTTCCTATATGGAGAAAAGATGACAACATTGGCTCCTTTTGCCTATGTTTTTTAGGCATTTTTCCTACGACAATATTGGCTCCTTTTGCCTATGTTTTTTTATTTTGCCTATGTTGTGTTTTTTAAGGCATAAATAATGAGGGGTATTTGTCATAAACTATAAGACACTTGTTACATGTGTAATTGGGTATTTGTCATTTCTCATATCATAAACTCCAAAACACTTAGCTTGCAACATGGTGAAATTGGATATTTGTCACTTTCATATCATATTAACTCCAAAGATGATATTCTGTCAAATCACTTATCTTCCACCATGGTGAAATTGCATATTTGTCGTTTTTCACATCAGAAAACTTCAATGGATAATTTGTCATTTTTCACATCATAAAATCCAAAATCATGTTCTACATGCTTACGTTCTTTGTTTTATTATTTCTTTATATTAAAGAAAATAAAAATATTTCTTATTATTACTTAATTTAGATAACTTGTTTTTAGAAATTATGGAAAACTTTTAAGTACTTTTTTTTCTTTTTGAGGATAGAATGGTGGGAAGTTGGAACCCATTATAACAATGTACTTGTTATGAACTTAACATACATATCACTTACCCGAATTGAATTGGGATGAAGAGGATAACAATCATTCTTCTTAATTACCCAAACTAAACTCAATTAACATAAATTTTGATCACTTTATTTTCTTTAATCTCACATATCTTTGTAAAAAAACCCTTTAATCTTAAGCATAACCACTCAAATATAAACTTCCAACAATTTTTCACCAAATTTCAAACAAAATTTATCATAAAATATCCCAAAAAAAAACAACCAAAACATTGAAATACTGCTTTATTCTTGCACTTCCCCTACAAATGTAAGGCTTCTTTGCATACTTGTGTAACAATACTGTATAGTATTTACCCCTTTCCCATGTATCACATCCATGTTGCATAAACTTATTAAATGCACAACATAAAATATTAAGTCACTCAAAATCCGTGCCCCGACAAATATAGTTAAAGAATACAGTGCACAGCTTTGATTACGATTCCACACGCCGACCGATATTGTCTCCTCCAACCCGTACAGCCAGTTCCGCCACGTGGCCCGCGTGACCCTATAATATTCCGACTTCACTCCAACAGACGGTAGTCGCTGGATGCACTGATGATGCCTCCCATTCTAATGAATGCATTCATGCACATATTCCCATGGAGATGGAATGGGCATGGCCATGATGCATGATGAATGATATGGCATGGCATGGGATGGCATAAATCGGTTGGCGTGCGCGGCAAGCAATGTAATCCACGCGAGAAAGTGAATAAATAAGAATTGCAATCAGATTCTGCACTGTTGTTGGCCGTTCGC
>JASDQU010881836.1:6196-24894 GCA_032191745.1 Picea mariana
ACTTAGGTATTATGGATGATTCAGACACTTGCAAACTTAGAGGTAAAATACACTGCACTGATCCCAATTCATTGTGATAACACTAGTGCCATCAGTGTGTCTAAAAATCCCATCTTCCACTCCAAGACCAAGCATATTCCCATAAAATATCATTTTCTGAGAGAGCAGGTCACCAATCAGATTGTTCAGGTCCATTACATTCCCACTACAGAACAAATTGTAGACATCTTTACTAAACCCCTAGCCAAGACACCTTTTGAATATCTCAGACAGAAGTTGTGTGTCATTTCATCTCACACCTAAAAGATTCCATCTTGTTAGGCGGAGTTTTGTATTGTTTGAATATCTAATGCCTCCTAAAATTACTGCAACAGCTCAGGGGGAGCATGTCTCTTCTTTGACATTGATGTCAAAGGGGGAGAAAAGAATTCGGGTGCCTTATTTGCCATCAATGACAAAGGGGGAGATTGTTGGCATGTTTTACAGGCAGTGTATTCTTGTCATTGATGGCAAGTACAGTAGCGATGATGGATTGAGTACAACAACGATGATGAGCAGCGCAGTGATAATTGGGGAAGAGAAAAAACCGTGATCGTTGGATCAAGGAGAACCTGCACGTTCTTTAAAGTGCAAGGAGTAGCGGGCTCACAAAATCCCGAAAGAAGGAGGACCATCCATCTTCAGGCAGGACACATGGGGAAATATCATCATTTTGCTGACTGGAGATTCAAAGGAACGGGGTTCCCTAACCTCTCGAAATCGCGATATGTAAAATCGCAAAATAATCTGAGTCGTCAGATCAAGGTTTGATCTGGACCATTGATCCCAGTCCATTTTAGAGTTTCACGGATCGAGAGTTGGAGATGTGAAAGAATATTAATCACAGGAATCCTGAAATCGCGATATGCGAAATCACGACTTAATCTGAGCCGTCAGATCAAGGTTTGATATGGACCGTTGATCCCAGTCCATTTCAGAGTTTCGGAAATTGGGAGATGGAGAAGTCAGAGACTTTCAAAATTAGGAGTCCCGAAGTGCTGAAATGTGAAATCCCAAAATAAGACACGTCAACTAACCACGTCAGCTAAGAACACGTGGCACAACCAGGCAATGACTTGTGTCAAGCTGATTCAACATTTCAGGCACATGTAAGTCACAAATCAGAATGACACGTGGCAGTTATTCGACACGTGTCAATCCACATGTGACATCATCAGGTTTACATCATTTTAGAGTTTCAGAAATCGGGAGATGAAGATGTCAAAGAACTCCTACCATAGGAGTCCCGAAGTCGCGAACCCCGAAATCATGATATGCGAAATCATGAAGACATCAGGAGCGTCGAATCACTTAGAGTGTGGATCGTTGATCCGAATCCATTTCAGAGCTTTGGATATCGAGACATGGAGCATCAAGAGACTCTACCATGGGAGTGTCGAAATCCCGAAATGCCAAAATGAGAAACACGTTTTGGCTCAATTTGTGGTCGCAGCCATTGGTCACATCGACGGAAGATGAGGGAAGGAGCTAGTTCAGATAAGCTCCATTTCGGAGTTTCAGGGATCGGGACATGGAGCGTAATGAAATCATTACCATGGGGATCCCGAAATGCTGAAGTACAAAATGGAAAAGTAAACGCAAGTTTCTATGAATTCAATCCAACATTGCAAGTGAAGTTGAACAAGATCGCAGGGATACTTTTGTGCCTCACAGTGTAACTGCTAGAAACCATTGATGGTCTCTGCCAGATAATTCAAAGAGACCTCTGTGTGATCACCAAAGGAGATGAAGAGTCTCTAAGCTTCTTCCAGTGAAGCAAGACAATTCTTAGGGGGATTGACAGAGGGATGAGCGTTCAAGTCGGTAACTGAAACAGAAGGCATAAGCTCGATTGTGCCAGAGAAGACGAGGAGTCTCAACTGCTAGAGAGGTTGAGGAATCTTAGCAGAACACCCAGTGATGATGAACACATGGTGGGAACCACCAAAGAAGCTGAAGAGTTGCGATGATCAGGAAAAATCACTCGAGATGTGGAGGAGACTGGTGGGGGCATGAGCATGCAAAGGCATGGCAAATATTGCTTGCACAAGGAGCACAGGGACTATAAGAATGTGGAACAAAGAAGAGATTAGGGTTGTTGTTGCTGTGTAGAAGAATTTAGGTGTGTACAAGGAGGTAGCACGCAGGAGCAGAAATGCACAGTCGAGGAATGGTGCATTGAAGGGATATGGCGCATAGAGCATAAAAGGAAAAAGAACAGAAAGTGCTAGGGGTGTGCAGAAGACATTGATGCAGACAGGGCAGAGCAGTGTAACAGAAAAACGACAAGGCTGGTAAGCCATTGAATAATTTTATATTGCTGTAATAAGTTTTAGTAATGAAGAATTAATAATTCAGGGTGGTTGGGAGGTGCTAGGGAGGACTGGTGTCCTCAAAGGTTCAAGTGGGTGCTTGAACACAGGGATTTGGTGCTTCCTTTTAGTTGGTGCTAGAGAAATCAGGGAGTTGGTGCTTCCTTCTAGTTGGTGTTAGAGAAACCAGGGGGTTGGTGCTCCCTTCTAGTGGGTGCTAGAGAAAACAGAGAGTTGGTGCTCTTAGCAAGTTGCAACTTGCAAAAACAGAGGTTGTATCCTTACAATGAGTTGGTGCTCATATGTATGATAATGTAAAGAATGTAGATAATACTTATCATATAAAGAAAAAGAGGTTTTTACCCTGTATGGGTTTCCTCGGGAAATATCTATCTCTGTGTTTCTCATATATGTGACTGATGCTGAATGTGTCAACGTTTATTTCCCTGCATGATTGTCATCATCATTGAGTGCCTTGTAAAGTTTTGTTTTTAAAAGAAGCATAATTGTTTAAGCACGGTAACAACTGATTCACCCCCCCCCTCTCAGTTGTCCAACAATTTCCCTCTTCAGTCTATCACCATGGCGTGATGTTTGCTGCTTCTAGTAGTTGGCGTAGCTCATCCATCTGCTCCTGCATTTTTTTTTGCATTTATTCCTATTGTTGCGTCGCATGCTGAAATGTGTCATCTGTGACTTCTTTCACTTGATTGCTTATATTCTCCAAATATTCCTCTGTCAAATATTGGATAGACACTTACTTGATGGATTTGCACTTTGTCCATTGTTACATGGATCTTCTTGTCTCAGGTTCTTTGCCCTTCCTATCTGTGTGTGGTTATGTCTGTTGGGTTGTGTCTTCCTCTTTCCCATGCTTCTATTTCTTCTTCATCATCATCCTCGATCTCTTGCACTTGTGGGTTTCATTTATATGATGGTCCTATTTATGTTGGTGGATCTTTCACTCATTTTCCCAATCGACCATAATATGGCCCATCTTGTCCTCCATTAATGCGTATTGTGTTGGAAATGATTGTTAATCTAGGTTCTTCTTGTCTTGTTCATTTATGTGGTGACACCCTGCATTAAAACGCGCCACTTCCTTCTATGCCTCGACCACTTGTGGTGGTATGCACATTGTCATCTCAATGTTTTCCCTAATAGTTTCCTTATAAATGTAAAATGAAACATTGTTTTCCATCTGTCATGCCTTACACATAGTATACCAAAGGTTTTGATAAGATGTGGCTAGAAAAGGATTCTCCCTGACTCCCCAAAATTATTTGTCATTTGGCTCTCTCCAAGTCGATAGTGCTATTAGAATTAGTAACCAAGCATAATGGAACTTGGTCCCTTTATCCTGCTGATCCAAGATCTTTTCATTGAGTGACTTATAAATAATTGCAATAAATGAACATAAATTAAAGTGCACCATTAAAGAAGGAAAAGCTCAAAAATGAAGAGAAATAAGCATCAAATCTAAACACAAAAAATTGATAACAGAGTTTGTCCCTGGTGGACTATGTCTTTGGGTCCTGCTTTCAAATGGGCTTTCAAATGGGTAGGTTCTTTCATTAACTCAGCAAAATAATTTATAAAAATACATAAGTATACCTCATTCTAAAATCAAGCTGCAGAAATAATGCTCAGATCAGAAAACAAACAACACCATTGAATTCGTGGCGTCAAATAACCCAAAAATCATTGTCTCCATGCCTTGATCCGACTCTGGCACTCCTAGGCCCAAGAATAAATTTGTCTCGATTTTTGTGCCTCTCTGCAACCTGCATTAATGACTGGACTGCATAGAAATGTATGCCCAAAAGGCCATACCGTACACACGCCTTCCTTCCCTGGATGGGAGAACTCAACATTGAAATAATTTTCAATGCATTTGTTACAAAGAAAGGCCATTGGCCCATTGGTTTGGGCGGAAATACAAAGGTGTATATGGGGGAGGAGGTCCCGGGGTCAAACCCGTGAGCCTCCCACTTTTGGGTTTGTATTGTTGCAATGTATATATATAATACATGGTTGTTACACTATGTTTAGCAGTGGCTCTATCCTTATCCCAACGGTTATATCGTGGCCAAGTTTGGTGTGGTCCGCCAGATTTCGTGGACCCACCAAACTTAATATTTTTTTCATAATTCTCTCACGGACTGTCATTGTGCTTTTCTCGCCTGCCACATGGAAACCTCTAATTGGGAAACATGGAGGCCTCCCATTGGGACATGTTTTCCTCTTCCATGTCATCATTCCATGTCATCACACCACGTTAGCATATAGACTGCCATGTGGCACGATCCTATTGGTCCATAGATCGACTAGAAAATGCCAAAACTGGGTGACACATGGCAGCCTCTGGTGATTCCATGTCACCATGCTGATGTCATGCTGATGTCCACATGACATGTTTCACCTCCCTTCTCCTTCCATGTGTGTTGTACGGATGTTGATGTAATCCATACATATGTTGACGTCAGCAGTACAGATGTTGACTCATCCCCTGCTGACTGGTCTAGGTTTACCAAACTTTGACCATGAATATGTTTCAATCCGTAACTCCATCTGACGAGCCATTTGCACTGTTAGAAATATTGCAACACGCTCTTCGTGATCATGTCATTTTCACTGAGTTTTTGGAAGTTTGATTTTTTTCCCTTTCTCTATCTGTTGAAGCCATTATGAGCATTTTGAGTTGCCTCTGTGATTTTTGAGTTGTTCTTATCCTTCTCTAGATCCTTTTTGGATCACACCTTCCCACTGAGAGATTTTTGGACTACCAAAAGATTTCATCAATCAACAGGTAAGTGAGGGAAGAGTCCCCTCACTTTTTCCTTCTCTATCCACTTTTCCTTGCTTGGATGTGTGCCCTTTAAGCCTATTCAAAGATAATAAACATCACCCCTGTGTAAAGTCTTCATCCTCCTTTCTAGGATGATATCATCCTGTAACTCATCGAAGTACTCAAGTGAAAACTCATCAACTGAAGGTATTGAAACTTCCTCATCTTGATCCATGATCATGGGAGACTCAAAAAGTTTCAAGTTCCTAACGTTCACAACTGAGTAAATATGCATATAAGGTGGAAGATCTAGATAAAAAGCATTGGTACCACTTTTATCCAAGATAGTTAAGGGTCCATAACGAATGGGATTGAGTTTCATTCCTTCAACCTTCAATCTTTCCTTGTTGATGTGAAGCCATACCTGGTCTCCAACCTGGAACTGATGATCAACCCCATGTTTGTCATGTTGAGTTTTATACCATGCTCGAACTTTCTCCAACTGTTCCCTGACTTCTTGGTGTATCTGTTGGATCCTCTGGATGACCTTGTAGGCTCTATCCTCTATTCGTTCTTCATTCACATTGACATCTCTCCCATACATCAAGTCCAAAGGAACCTTGGGTAGGTACCCAAAACATGTCTCGAAAGGTGAACTCTAAGTGGATGAATGTAAAGCTCGATTGTAAGCATGTTGTACATAAGGTATCTGTTCATCCCATAACTTGGGATGCTTGCTGCAGTAGCCTCAAAGAAAAAGTACCATTGTTTGGTTTTCCACCTTTGTCTATCGATTGGTCTGTGGATGGAAAGCAATGATCCTCTTCAATTTGGTGTCCATCATCCTCGACAAGCTAGTCCAAAATTCCCCAAGGAATCAAGTATCTCGATCCGAGACAATAGATGCGGGTAACCCAAAGTAAACTCAAACATACTGAAAGAATATATTAACAATCCGCTCAACAATGATCTACATTTTACATGGCATAAAGATACACATATTGCTGAACCTATCCACTACAACATACAAATAGTCATGACTCGCTTTGGTCATTGGTAAACCCCCTTCAAAATCCATGGAGATACTTTCCCATGGATAAGATGGAACATGAAGTGGTGAGTATAGCCCTAGTTTTCTATTAGTGGGCTTACAAGTAGAACACATCACACACCCTTTTACATATTTAGTTACAATTGCTTTCATTTGAGGCTAGTAACAAAATCTATGCAAATGAGCCATAGTTTTTCCTACCCCAAAATTCCCAGACACAAGAGAAGGGTGAGCTTCTCGTATTACATGGACTCATTCACTTGTAGGAATACATGGATTTCCAATATGGTAGAGTAGTTTTCCCTACATACAATAGTTCTCTACCTGTGCACCATGGGTTAGATTCTCATATACTTCTTTAAAATATTCATCGATGACATATTGTTCTACATAACTATCATGAGATGAAGAAGTATTCTTCAAAATAATAGAAGCAACAATAGGAGGTCTAGAAATCATATCAACTACCTTGTTACTTGTACCATTTTTGTACTTGATTACCAAATGAAGTTGTTGTAGAAACCCATCCATCTGTAGTGTCGAGATTGTTGCAATTTAGTCAATGCTTGGAGATAATGTAAGGGCTGGTGATCTATATGTATGATTGTTTCCTTCCCTAACAAGTAGTGCTTCCATTTCTTTACGCTTTGGATTAATGCATACAACTCTTTATCATATGTAGGACAGTTAACAACAACTTGGTTAAATGTTTCAAAGTGGTGACATATAGGCTTACAATATTGCATCAATACTCCACCCATGACATATCTGTTGGCATCTGTCTCGATCTTAAAAGGCTGCTGAAGATTTGGTAGTGCTAATACTGGTGTGGTACTGATCTTCTCCTTCAAAGAGTTGAAAGATTTTTGTTTCTTTCCTTCCCACTGAAAAGTGTTCTTCACACTTGTTAAGACATGCAAAGGAGCTACTATAAAGGATAATTTGGAAATGAACCTCCTCCAATACTGGACTGCACCAAAGAAGCTTTGGACTTCGGTTACACTTTTTGTCTCAGGCCAATTTAAAATTACATTAATTTTGGAAGGGTCAATTTTTAATTGTCCTCCTCCTACAATATGACCTAAGTACACAAGTGCAGTCTTGCCAATTCACATTTAGACAATTTTACATACAACTTTTCCCTTTGCAAAGTATCCAATACTTGCTTTACATGCCTCACATGTTCATCCCAAGTCCCACTAAAAATAAGAATGTCGTCTAAATACACAATCACAAAGTCATCTAGGTAAGGCCCGAATACATCATTCATCACACACATGAAATTTTCCGGAGCATTACAAAGACCAAACGACATAACTAACCACTCAAACAATCTTTGTTTGTTTTTAAAGACAATTTTCCATGCATCCTATTCTATGACCTTGATTTGATGATATCCACTATGCAAATCCAACTTAGTGAAATAAACATCATTCTTCAACTGATCAAGTAAATCATCTATACAAGGAAGAGGCTATCGATTTTTCATCATGATTTTATTTAAGGCCCAATAATCGACACACATTCTCCATGTGCCATCTTTCTTTGGAACCATAATGATCGGAAAACCACAAGGATATGAACTAGGCCTGATGACCCCTTGATCCAATAATCCTTGTACTTGCTTCTTGATCTCTGTCATCTCCACAACTGACATCCTGTACATTCCTACATTAGGAAGAGGAGAATCTTGCTGAAGATGTATCTCATGTTGGATTTCCCTCTTAGGAGGTAATCCATCTAGTTCCTGAAAAATATCATCATACTTAGAAACAATATAAATGAATTCCTTTTTATGAGATGGATCACATCCTTAGAAAGCGTCGGATGTCCATACATCTTTCTCTCTTACGACTATGAGTACATATCTCTTATTATTGTTTATGAGTCTTTTCATTTTCCCTGCACTAACAAGTGTTGTATTTACCCTCATGCTGTGAGCTCTAACAATATATTCCACTCCCCCTTTAGTAAGGTGGCATTTTTTCTCATGACAAAAGAAGACTGATTTTCTATCATAAAGATAAGGACTTCCCAACACTATGCCACATATATCAAGTGGTACAACATCCAAATCCACTTCATCAATCAACTTTGAAGCAATATCAAATCTAACCCTACATTGTTTGGTGACATTAAGTTTTTATTTATCACATACCCAACCAAGAGGATAAGGCTTCGGATGTGGTTTCATTTCAAGACCCATCTTCTTGACAAGTTCTTCAGATATTAAGTTTACTTGGGAACCACGATAAAATAATGTATCTATCTTTGTTTGTTTAGATGCAACTCTTATGTAAAATAATTCATTCCTCTTTCATTCATCATCATGAGATTCATTATTGGAACTTGAAATAGCATGAAGGGAATATTACCTTGTATTCCAACTATTGTGATATTAGCTTCATCTCTTGAAATGGAACCAAGATCTTGTTGCACTGTAGCAATGGTTTTTGTCTTCCCCTTTCCACCGAACTGTTTCAATTTCTTTTCTGGATGCAGTTTCCAACAATGTTCTTCATTGTGACCACTTTTCTTACAATGAGTGAAAGATGGATTTCCTCCTTCTCTCGTCACTGTGGTGGTATTCTTGTCCTTCCCTTTAAACTTCTTAAATTTTTTATGGGGGAGATTGGAAGGTTTCTTCATGGGATGTTCTTGAACATGCTTCCCCCTGTTGTTACACATTATTTTGGTCACCCTAGTGATCCTTTTACAACATGTGTTCATGTTCCCAAAAGAACCTTTCTTCATGAGAAAAGTGACTGGCTTTCTCTTCTACAAAACCCTATTAAAGAATATCACCACAGGCTGCACTATACGCAGGGTGCGGCGATTCCTAATTGTCACCCTCTGCCCTGAAACTAGTTTGCAACGTCGCTGCAGGCTGTCCTATAGCTAGGGTGCAGCAATGATGAAAGACTAAGAAAATGTTGAGGTTCACGAAAGTTCTAGAAGGGAATATTCTAGAAGGTAAGGTGGCATCCGTATGGTTTGGATCCTACTCACTTCTCTAATTTGGTGGGATCATCCTAATCTCTTTAACCATCTTCCTTTCCCCTATATAAGGAGGGATTTCTCATGGAAAATGTTAAGCAAAGAATTGAGATTAATGAAGGTTTAATAGGCTAAGGATTGTGTGAGGAATTCTACTTTAGTTGATGCTTGAGGGCTTAATTTCAGTTCATCAAGTTATTGGGGATCTTCTTCATGCAAGTTTGGATCAAGTGTGTGTGTTGGAGCAAAGGACCACTAAAAGGGGACCTTGCAACATCAAGGTTGTTTGGTTGTATCTTCCACTTTTACGTAATTTAATACAGTGGCATGTTTCTTTCCCATAAAATCATTCTCATTTTATTGCATGATTCCTTAATCACATGCATAAGTTTTCATTGAGTATACTATTGTTTCTTTCACTTTGGTTTGTTTGTCTTCCCTTGCAGATCTAATATAACAAGAGCACCAAAGTGGAGCAAGGACAACAAAGATACAAGGAAGCGATATTTAAATGGTATGTCACTCATCTCTTGTAGGATAGTAAATTCAATGATTAGAGCTTAGGGAAAGTGTCATGTCCTGTCATGTTTTGTTCTAGATCTAGGTGGATCTAGGGATATCAATTTATGTCCGCATTTACAGATAAATTCAATAACACTTGTTCTCAAGATGAGTGGCTTGCACACAAACTTCTTCAAGACTAGTGGGGTCAAACAAGAGAAAATTATGATGAATATAACTGTGAAGTGTGCCAATATACTTCATTAAAGTTTCATAATAATCCAAAGGAATGTTCAATGCAAGAGATTTCTTCCTAAATTCTTCTATGAAACTTTGTATAGTTTGACCTTTACTTTGCCTTAAAGTTTGCCATTCCATCATTGCTTTATGTAAATACCCTAATGGATAAAATTACTTCCTTATCGCTGATTTGAATTTCGACCATGAGGAAAGAAGATTACCACACTTACTTCTGTCGTGAAGCTTGCTCTCCCACCATACAAGAGCAATGCCTTCCAACCGAAGAGAAGCCAATTGCACTTTAAGTTCTTCTTCATCAATATACTGAACACGACAATATACTTCAACCTATCAGATCCAATTATCTAGATTTTCAGGATTAACATCTCCATTAAACATAGGTAAAGAAAATTTTACATCAATCTTTAATAACGGTTTCTTAAAAGAGGCTTTATGGCTATAATGCTGAGAATGATGAGAATACTCTGAGGAAGAAGAAATAGAACTTGAAGGTGAAGACGGAGGTTTAGGAGGATCTCCTCCAGCCCATTGGTTTACCAAAGAATCATCATCTGCATTTGTTTCCTTTTTCTTCCCTTTATTCTTCATCCTCTTCTCATAATATCCATACATTCATTCAACCATTTCTAACATACGATAAAAGACCATATGAAAGTTTTTCTCCTATTCATCACACTTATCCTCTTCTGCAATTTTCTTCCTTTGGGATGCACAACCAACTTCGGGATTGAAATTATTAAGAGTTCCTTCATGTTGCTTATGCTTGGCCCTAGTAAGCATTCACACTCGACAATTCAATTCAAATATGACTGCTCTGATACCAACATGATCCAGGATCTTTTCATCAAGTGACTTATAAATAATTTCATTAAATGAGCATAAATTAAAGTGCTCCATTAAAGAAGGAAAAGCTAAAAAATGAAGAGACATAAGCATCAAATCTGAACACAAAAACTTGATAACGAAGTTTGTCCATGGTGGACTACATATCTGGGTCCTTCTCTCAAATGGGTAATTAACTCAACAAATGAATTTGGAAAAATACATAATTATACCTCATTCAGAAATCAAGCTGCAGAAATAATGCTCATATAAAAAAACAGACAACACCACTAAATTCGTGGTGTCGAATTACCCAAAAATGACTGTCTCCATGCCTTGATCTGACTCTGGCACTCCCAATCCCAAGAAGAAATTTGTCTTGATTTCCATGCCCCTCTACAACTTGCATTAATGAATGGAATGCATAGAAATGCGTTCCAAAAAGTCCATACTGTATGTGTGACATCCTCCCTTGGCTGGGCGGACTCAACATTTAAATAATTTTTTCTTCGTTGGTTACAAAGTAAGGCCGTTGGCATGTTGGTTTGGGCATTAATACAAAGGCGTATATGGGGGAGGAGGTCTCGGGGTCAAACCCACAGGCCTCCCCCTCTTGGTTTGTGTTGTTGCAATGTATATATCAACATGTTTTTTCCGCTATGTTTAGAGGTGGTGCTATCCATATCCCAATGGTTATATTGTGGCCAAATTTGGCGTGGTCTGCCAGATTTGGCGGACCCACCAAACTTAATATTTTTTTCAAAATTTTCTCACGGACTGTCATTGTGCTTTACTCGCCTACCAAGTGGCAGCCTCTGATTGGGCCATGTGGCATCCTCCCACTGGGCCATGTTTTCCTCTACCATGTCATCATGCCACATTAACGTACATATATCCACGTGGCACGATCCTATTGGTCCACAGATTGACCCGAGAATGCCAAAACTGGGTGACACGTGGCAGCCTATGGTGCTACCACGTAACCATGTTGACATCAAGCTGACGTCAGCATGACATGTGTCACCTTCTTGCTCCTTCCACATGTGTTGTACAGATTCTGACATCATCCGTACAGATGCTGACTCATCCCTTGCTGTTTGGGCTAGGTTGACCAAACGTTGACCACATATATCTTTCAATCTGTAACTCCGTTTGACGAGCAATTTGCACTGTTAGAAATCTTGTGATGCTCTTTTCACGATCATGTCATTTTCATTGATTTTTTGGAACTTTGAATTTTTTTCCCTTTCTCCGTTTGTTGATGCCATTCTGAGCATTCTAAGTTGCCTTTGTGATTTCTGAGTTGTTCTTATCCTTCTCTGGACCCTTTTTGGATCACTTGCGCTTCCTCAAAGTCAATCATAAACTTGTTTTATAGGAACGTCACCCAATACATTTGGGTTCCATCGACACACCTTTCAACTGTCACAACGATTGATGTTGAGACTTGATATTTTCTACACTTCCTCAACAGTTTACAAGCTAAGGCTTGCGTCACAAACCTCACTTTCAGGTTGCTTATTCTTGCAACATATAAACTGCGCTATCCACGAAATGTATGAAACTTGTCCTTCATGATCTTAGTTCGATATTTTTCATTCTTTTTGTTGAAAAACAACGAGGGGTCCTCCCCCTATGACATAAGACCAATAATATGTACGATTAAATTTGCATTGATGGAAACTGGCCTGTAGAGCCACATATGTCCCCCATGTACACAACTCAACAACATTTTGACATAGACATTAATCTGTTGGCTCCTTCCAAAGTGTGGTATATCGAATAGGTTCAAAATTCATGCCTTCTGTAATCACGTAGCCCAAATTTGTAGCTCTATGATTATCATATGTGTTTCATAACTAATTTTCTTCTTCAAAAACTTGTTGGGCACTAAATTTGGAAATTTCTTCTCATTTGTAATGTTGTGGTTGACATACTTTAAAGAGTGTATTGGACCTAACATGTCCCCTTCCACAATCACTCTTTCTGGAATCGGTGGCTCAGTGAGTGGGTACTTCACGTCCTTTTGTAAATTGACCTATTTTTTGGATGGATTTCTTAGCGAGATATAGTCCATGGGGAATATCGATGCTGAGGATGATGCCTCCTATGTATTTTCCACTATAGGCATCATTGTGGGTTGACCACATTGTTTCTTCGGTACTGAAACTGAGGATGTTTCCGCCTTAGGTGGTGCCACATTCCTCTATGACTGGTCTCTATATCCAACTGGGCTTTGTAGCTCATCTCTGAAACTTCATCTTTGTAGCTTGACTCTCTATGAAAATTCTAACTGACATTAACATTCCCTCGTCGAACCTATGCTTTCTTTTATACTTCATCACCAACTGTTAGCTTCCCTTCGCGCCTAATTTTTTTTTCTAATCCACTAGTGGTTTACATTCATTACCTACCTTAATGCTCCATTAACTCTATATCTTTGGTGAGTTATCCATTTGATTCTACAATCTGTCAAAATCTTCTGGCCAATATGCATTTATTGTTACGTGACACCACCACTTCGCCGTTATGGTATCTCTTTATTGCACATCTTGTCATGGATTGTATTAAATTCTCATAATTTTCATCTACACAATCTCTTCTCTCTATGCGACCTCTTCTCTCTACGCAAACTTACTTCCTTCGTCTAGGTGCTTTTACTTGTGTCTTTCTCTTTTGTGACATTTACATTCTTTTCCTTTTAACCTACTAATCTTAACTTCTTGATTTTTCCTGTTTTACTTGCTTTTTCTTTTTCTTCCTTTTATTTATATAGTACACTATGATACAAGTTAGCCTGCAAAACTCTCCTAGTGCACGGAAGGACATCTATCCCTGTGTAGTTTCAGTTGACACCCATTAACTAGTCCTTCCATGACTTGTCTATCCAATTGTTCTAGCTGAACAAAAACTACTCCAGTCACATATCTAATCACATATGGAATTAGAAAATGAATCCTAAACTTCCTAGGGTGTTGTAAGAACTTACTATCATAGAGAAGTGCTAGATCTCCTATTTGTAACTTCTTCTGCTTGATGTGTCATAATGCCATGCTTTTTCTCATGCCTTTTGTACTTGTTGATGGAACCCTGCAACAAATCTATCTTCCTATGATATCAGTAACTATGATAGTATTTCTTCTACTACGTTAGAAACTGTAAGGTCTGCCATTGCAACAATGTGCAAACTTGGTACTAGATATTCCATGGGCATGACTTCTTCTTGACCATATTCTAATCTAAAGGGTGTCTGACCTGTCAACTTCTTACATGTAGTTCTATAAGGCCAAATCACTGTAGGAATCCTTAAATCCCAGTCATCCCGTATTACATTACATATCTTGGTCAATGCATTCTCTAGTATTTTATTGAAGACTTCCATAGTTCCATTAACTTGTGGGTGATATAGAGTGCTCTTCCGATGCTGAATCTGGAACTCTTCTGTCAATGCTGCAATTTCCTTGTTCAAAAAGTGAGCCCCCTGATCACTCATAAGTACTTTACGAAAATCAAACCTTGTAACTATGTTTTCAAATAAGAACCGCGCAACTGTCTCTGCGCTGCAATTTGTAACTTGTTCTTCCTCTGCCCATGTTGTCAAGTAGTCTATTGCGGTAATTATGTACATGGATCCTATTCTCCTCATTGGTGGATTAATTGGTCCAGTGAAATCAACTGCCCATTTTTCAAATGCATGCAAGGTGACTTGTGGATTCAAAGGCATCTCATCCCTTCATGACGACCTTCCTACTCTTTTACAAATTTTGCAGCTATGACAATATTCCTTAGTGTCCTTGTGGAGGGTGGGAAACCATATCCTTGCATGCAAGATCTTCTGCACTGTGGCCTTTCCCACATAATGTCCTCCTACAATTCTATAATGTAACTCTGCTAGGATCATTGGTCTTTCATGTTCTATCACACAACGTCATAGTATCCCATCTACACCTAACTTATATAAGTTTCCCATGATCAACTGATAATTCACTGCTTTAACCACTAGCTATTTCTTCTGTTCTATTGTCATATCAAATGGAGCAATTCCTGTACTAAAAAATTGGACAATTTATGCAAAGTGGTCATATACCATTTGAACTGAGAATAAATGAACATCTAGTAAACTATCATCTAGGTTCCCTACATCTTCTCCTGTCAATATTCGTGACAGATGGTCTGGTCCTGCATTCAGTTTCCCTGGATTCACAATAACTTCGAAGTCATACTCCTGAAACAACAATAACCATTTGTAGATTCTCCCCCCTGCTGATGGGTCCTAAATCCCTTGACTCAACAGTAGGAACCAAACCTGCCACTGAGGTGCAATTAGACTCTGCAACGTTTAATAGTGGAATGGCTCTCTAGATCTTGAGATCTGGACAAATTATCAATGGGCTTTACATTTTCTTGTGAAGGCTCTTCCTTCAGTTAGGACTATTCTCTTTTGTATTTCCTCTTGGGTGGGACCAGTATGAGAGGTGCAAGCCAATATAAACCAAATTGACACAAACATGATTAAATTTTAAACTACTGGGGAAGAGGCTGAGCTTGGGATAACCCGCTGCTCAAACATGCAAATGAAAATTTTATACCACAGGCATAGTACTAATACATTAACCATGTGAGCATCCAATTACTGTCTGAGATACTAACTACCAGAAAGAAAACACATATGCAATGAGATAATGGCAAGAAAAATAATTCATCTACCAGACCCATTCATTACATAATAACACAACGATTCATCTTCATCATTAAATAAAAGAACAACAAAACATTGCTCTAGATAACTTGACAACAAAATTAATCACTCTTACTCATTAAACCATCATTCATGAAACAAGATAGGAAATAGTTCTTCTCCACGTCCAATCACACATGCATTTGATGAAAATAACTTGTCTCGGGTCCATAAGGACTTCTTAATTTGAAGCTCCTTCAAAATAATTCTTAACAACCAAAAAGAAAGAGTTCTTGAAAAAACCATCATTCATTGATAGTGGAGGCTGGGAAGATTAAAGAGATTGGAAGTGATTGTACCGTATATTCTCTGCAACTCATATCGACTGCATTTCACACATCTTGGATCATATCCATCGTGTATATATGACACATTAATTATTCAAAACATCTCGTTGCAATGTATGGGTATTCCTTGGGACGTTCTGTCTCACTGCTCCGCTCTGCTATAAATCTTAGATGTTATGTGTGGGTTCTACACATCGACCGATTTTGTATACAAGTAGGGACTGGTCTTGCGAGTCCAATTCTATCAGAATTTGTGTCTTGTCCCTTCATCCAGTCATGGACATCTAAGCATTCACACACTTTCACACCATGGGATCCCCTCAAAACACGAGACAGGGTGAGCGAGGTAGCTAGAGCGCTAGGTCCGAACCCCAACATGCCTGGGAATCTTTCTTTTTATCATCGTGTGTCTCCAAGATTTCAAAAGGAGATCTTTACCTTTGCTCTGAAACGATGTCAGCGCCTCAAGAAGAGGTCGAAGTGGAGAAACTTTCGTCTAAAGGACCCAGGTTGGAGGCCACACCCTTTGAAAATCCGACACCGTGAAGGAGGGGAAGGCCCATAAAAAATAAGGAAGTAGGAAGAAGCCATATCTTGACTGATTTGAGTGCATACCCGACTGCTGAGGAATTCATGATGCATGCTACCTAGCTAGAACTTGTCGGTACTGCCAGTCGAGGAAGCGGGAGCTGAATGCGAAGGACATGGGTATCCGATTCTAGCTTTGAAAACCCCAATCAACAACTGGAGTAGGCACAACTTTCCATAGCTGAAATTTATCAAGAAAATAGAGAATTGCGGAGACAAGTGGTGGCGTAGAACCAGGAGGTATCATCACCACCAGGTCGTGAAGAAAGAACAAATTGACTCAAGAGGCAGCTTCAGGAAGCATAAGATACGATTGTGCAGCTATGCGAAGCGTGAAGGATGATGGAGGAGGAGAACATAAGAACATTGCAAGGCGCATGGAGAAGTCCGAGAGAAGGTTCGTGTGTAGGAGATACATGATGGGTGAACCCTTGTTTTGTATTCTCAGAAGTGATGTATGTTTTGATAGTTTTCCTTGTTTGGTGTGAGAATTTTCACGTTCTCGATGTTACCGGGTCGGTTGACCAAGGTGTTGTTAGTGTTTAATGTATGTAACCTAAGCCCAGTAGGAGCCTTAATATATGAAATTTTGAAAAAAAATTTCCTGAACAGATTCTAGTCATAGTAGCTGAAAGCATCGTGTTTCCTATTTGCGCGTAAATATACCGTGTTATTATTCAAGCTTCTCATAATTATGTGATTTTGTAATTATCATTGTCTTGAGTTATTTTGTAAGTTCATTGATATTTTCCTTTAGAAACTTACGATGCCAAATGATTTCGACATGGCGTTACTAAATTGGGGCTCATTAAAATAAAACCTAGAACTTAGCTTGTGGGTAAGGGTCGCACTCGAGAGTTTGTTTATGTTGATCACACTAAATTGATATAGATATGGCGACTGTCAACATCGGGTGAGTATCGGGGATCGACGTTCAAAAATCAACACGTATTTTCTTCGGGGTTTATATCCTTCGAAAGTCATGATGCCTAAAACGTCCTGGAGATCGACGATTATTATTTCATTTTTTGTTTAATGCTTATTCTTTTAACTTTCACCAATGCTGAATTGATTGGTCATCGGAGATATTCTTGGTGGTTCTTGTCACAAAATAAATTTCTCGTCTGTCGACGCCAACTAATATCAGGACTTGGCAACTTTGATTCTTTTTAGCATTTTCTTTCGCGTTAAATCTTTCCCGATGCCAAAATCCTCAAGTGCGTCCAGGAAAACTTTGACTATCATTTCTCTAATTTAGATATTCATCTTTTAAGTTAATGATTTTTCACATGTCCAAGCAAGATTTTAAATATTTAATGAGAAACAAAAAGATAAGCAAAGGACACATTTTCCATATTAGACAATGCCAAAAGATCAAGTGGTACCCAAAAAGTGAGATTCGACGTAGATTTTTAGGGTGTGTTGAGTGCTCAACAAATGGCGATTCACTGGGTGAATGCAGAATATCTATTCTTCCTTCATTCTTGGTTGGTACGAAAGCTGGTGGAGAAACTTTCCTAGTTTTAAATCAGAGCCTCTTTTACCTGTGGCAATTTGAAATCCTTCGGTTGATGCTTCTGGGTCTACCCATGGGGTTTCTACCTTTATTCCTCTTCTCTTCCTGTAACCCTGACTTACGTCCCATTTTAAAAAATACTATCGAAGAATTCACTGGCATAAAGCCCTTAGTTACCTTTACTCCTTTGCTTTGGTGTTTCTTCACTGCCAGGGAGTGTTCATAGCCCCGATGAAGTCACCCCGAAAACACAGACCTTGCTTCGCTTCCAGCAAGCGTTTATAGCCCCGATGAAGATATCTGCATACCCTTCCCTACTGATCACTCTTTTGATAATATCCATTTTTTTTCGGCATGATACCCTGAGTGAGTGAGAGAGGATGACGTCTGTTTATTTCGCAAAGTGAGATGGTTAGGTATCCCCTTTTCTAGCTTTGTATTCAGGTTCATGTAGTCCTTTTCGGCTTTCCTTCTTACCCTTAAGGTCTTACCAAACCAATAGGTAGACACTTCTAGCATTTCTTCGAAGTTGTTAGTTTGTGTGGGTTAGATGGAGGGCTCCTCAAAGCAACCACAATTTCCTTGATGCTTCTTGAGTTATATGTGAGCGATGAGTTCGGAAGAGAGTTCGCTATGTCGCATGACTTAAGGTCAACCATTGTCCCACTAAACACAACTTTCAAAAGAGAAGAAATCCATAAAGCAAAAGAAAACTGAAAAGAAAAGTATTTTGAAATCTTGAAAACACTAAAACAAGTTATTTTATTTTATTTTATTATTTATTTATTTTATTGGAAA
>JASDQU010881836.1:24914-40721 GCA_032191745.1 Picea mariana
ACTGATTCACCCCCCCCCTCTCAGTTGTCCAACAATTTCCCTCCTCAGTCTATCACCATGGTGTGATGTTTGCTGCTTCTAGTAGTTGGTGTAGCTCATCCATCTGCTCCTGCATTTTTTTTTTCATTTATTCCTATTGTTGCGTCGCATGCTGAAATGTGTCATCTGTGATTTCTTTCACTTGATTGCCTATCTTCTCCAAATATTCCTCTGTCAAATCTTGGATAGACACTTACTTGATGGATTTGCACTTTGTCCATTGTGGCATGGATCTTCTTGTCTCAGGTTCTTTGCACTTCCTATCTGTGTGTGGTTATGTCTGCTGGGTTGTGTCTTCCTCTTTCCCATGCCTCTCTTTCTTCTTCATCATCATCCTCGATCTCTTGCACTTGTGGGTTTCATTTATATGATGGTCCTATTTATGTTGGTGGATCTTTCACTCATTTTCCCAATCGACCATAATATGGCCCATCTTGTCCTCCATTAATGTGTATTGTGTTGGAAATGATTGTTAATCTAGGTTCTTCTTGTCTTGTTCATTTATGTGGTGACACCCTGCATTAAAACGCGCCACTTCCTTCTATGCCTCGACCACCTGTGGTGGTATGCACATTGTCATCTCAATGTTGTCCCTAATAGTTTCCTTATAAATGTAAAATGAAACATTGTTTTCCATCTATCATGCCTTACGCATAGTATACCAAAGGTTTTGATAAGATGTGGCTAGAAAAGGATTCTCCCTGACTCCCCAAAATTATATGTCATCTGGCTCTCTCCAAGTCGATAGTGCTATTAGAATTAGTAACCAAGCATAATGGAACTTGGTCCCTTTATCCTGCTGATCCAAGATCTTTTCATTGAGTGACTTATAAATAATTGCAATAAATGAACATAAATTAAAGTGCACCATTAAAGAAGGAAAAGCTCAAAAATGAAGAGAAATAAGCATCAAATCTAAACACAAAAAATTGATAACAGAGTTTGTCCCTGGTGGACTACGTCTTCAGGTCCTGCTTTCAAATGGGTAGGCTCTTTCATTAACTCAGCAAAATAATTTGGCAAAATACATAAGTATACCTCATTCTAAAATCAAGCTGCAGAAATAATGCTCAGATTAGAAAACAAACAACACCATTGAATTCGTGGCATCGAATAACCCAAAAATCATTGTCTCCATGCCTCAATCCGATTCTGGCACTCCTAGGCCTAAGAATAAATTTGTCCCGATTTTTGTGCCCCTCTGCAACCTGCATTAATGACTGGACTACATAGAAATGTATGCCCAAAAGGCCGTACCGTACACACGCCTTCCTCCCCTGGATGGGAGAACTCAACATTTAAATAATTTTCACTGCGTTTGTTACAAACAAAGGCCGTTGGCCTATTGGTTTGGGCGGCAATACAAAGGCGTATATGGGGGAGGAGGTCCCGGGGTCAAACCCGTGAGCCTCCCACTTTTGGGTTTGTATTGTTGAAATGTATATATATAATACATGGTTGTTACACTGTGTTTAGCGGTGGCTCTATCCTTATCCCAATGGTTATATCGTGGTCAAGTTTGGTGTGGTCCGCTAGATTTGGTGGACCCACCAAACTTAATATTTTTTTCATAATTCACTCACGGACTGTCATTGTGCTTTTCTCGCCTGCCACATGGAAACCTCTCATTGGGAAACGTGGAGGCCTCCCACTGGGCCACATTTTCCTCTTCCATGTCATCATTCCATGTCATCACACCACGTCAGCGTACAGACTGCCATGTGGCACGATCCTATTGGTCCATAGATCGACTAGAAAATGCTAAAACTGGGTGACACATGGCAGCCTCTGGTGATTCCATGTCACCATGCTGATGTCATGCTGATGTCCACATGACACATTTCACCTCCCTTCTCCTTCCATGTGTGTTGTATGGATGTTGATGTAATCCATACATATGTTGACGTCAACAGTACAGATTTTGACTCATCCCTGCTGACTGGTCTAGGTTTACCAAACTTTGACCATGAATATATTTCAATCCATAACTCCATCTGACGAGCCATTTGCACCATTAGAAATATTGCAACACACTCTTCGCGATCATGTCATTTTCACCGAGTTTTTGGAACTTTGATTTTTTCCCTTTCTCTATCTGCTGAAGCCATTATGAGCATTTTGAGTTGCCTCTGTGATTTTTGAGTTGTTCTTATCCTTCTCTAGATCCTTTTTGGATCACACCTTCCCACTGAGAGATTTTTGGACTACCAAAATATTTCATCAATCAACAGGTAAGTGAGGGAAGAGTCCCCTCACTTTGTCCTTCTCTATCCACTTTTCCTTGCTTGGATGTGTGCCCTTTAAGCCTATTCAAAGATAATAAACATCACCCCTGGGTAAAGTCTTCGTCCTCCTGTCTAGGATGATATCGTCCTGTAACTCATCGAAGTAATCAAGTGAAAACTCATCAACTGAAGGTATTGAAACTTCCTCATCTTGATCCATGATCATGGGAGACTCAAAAAGTTTCAAGTTCTTAACGTTCACAACTGATTAAATCTGCATATAAGGTGGAATATCTAGATAAAAAGCATTGGTACCACTTTTATCCAAGATAGTTAAGGGTCCATAACGAATGGGATTGAGTTTCATTCCTTCAACCTTCAATCTTTCCTTGTTGATGTGAAGCCATACCTGGTCTCCAACCTGGAACTGATGATCGACCCCATGTTTGTCATGTCGAGTTTTATACCATGCTCGAATTTTCTCCAACTGTTCCCTAACTTCTTGGTGTATCTGTTGGATCCTCTGGATGACCTTGCAGGCTCTATCCTATGTTCGTTCTTCATTCACATCGACATCTCTCCCATACATCAAGTCCAAAGGAACCTTGGGTAGGTACCCAAAACATGTCTCGAAATGTGAACTCTGAGTGGATGAATGTAAAGCTCGATTGTAAGCATGTTGTACATAGGGTATCTGTTCATCCCATAACTTGGGATGCTTGCTGTAGTAGCCTCAAAGAAAAAGTACCATTGTTCGGTTTACCACCTTTGTCTATCCATTGGTCTTTGGATGGAAAGCAATGATCCTCTTCAATTTGGTGTCCATCATCCTCGACAAGCTAGTCCAAAATTCCCCAAGGAATCGAGTATCTCGATCCAAGACAATGGATGTGGGTAACCCAAAGTAAACTCAAACATACTGAAAGAAGATATTAACAATCCGCTCAACAATGATCTACATTTTACATGGCATAAAGATACACATATTGCTGAACCTATCCACTACAACATACAAATAGTCATGACTCACTTTTGTCATTGGTAAACCCCCTTCAAAATTCATGGAGATACTTTCCCATGGATGGGATGGAACATGAAGTGGTGAGTATAGCCCTAGTTTTCTATTAGTGGGATTACAAGTAGAACACATCACACACCCCTTTACATATTTAGTTACAATTTCTTTCATTTGAGGCTAGTAACAAAAGCTATGCAAATGAGCCATAGTTTTTCCTGCCCCAAAATGCCCAGACACAAGAGAAGGGTGAGCTTCTCATATTACATGGACTCATTCACTTGTAGGAATACATAGATTCCCAAGATGGTAGAGTAGTTTTCCCTACATACAATAGTTCTCTACCTGTGCACCATGGGTTAGATTCTCATATACTTCTTTAAAATATTCATCGATGACATATTGTTCTACATAACTATCATGAGATGAAGAAGTATTCTTCAAAATAATAGAAGCAACAATAGGAGGTCTAGGAATCATATCAACTACCTTGTTACTTGTACCCTTTTTGTACTTGATTACCAAATGAAGTTGTTGTAGAAACCCATCCATCTATAGTGTCGAGATTGTTTCAATTTAGTCTATGCTTGGAGATAATGTAAGGGCTGGTGATCTATATGTATGATTGTTTCCTTCCCTAACAAGTAGTGCTTCCATTTCTTTATGCTGTGGACCAATGCATACAACTCTTTATCATATGTAGGATAGTTAACAACAACTTGGATAAACGTTTCAAAGTGGTGACATATAGGCTTACGATATTGCATCAATACTCCACCCATGGCATATCTGCTGGCATCTGTCTCGATCTCAAAAGGCTGCTGAAGATTTGGTAGTGCTAATACTGGTGTGGTACTGATCTTCTCCTTCAAAGAGTCGAAATATTTTTGTTTCTTTCCTTCCCACTGAAAAGTGTTCTTCACACTAGTTAAGACATGCAAAGGAGCTACTATAAAGGATAATTTGGAAATGAACCTCCTCCAATACTGGACTGCACCAAAGAAGCTTTGGAATTCGGTTACACTTTTTGGCTCAGGCCAATTTAAAATTACATTAATTTTGGAAGGGTCAATTTTTAATTGTCCTCCTCCTACAATATGACCTAAGTACACAAGTGCAGTCTTGCCAAATTCACATTTAGACAATTTTACATACAACTTTTCCCTTTGCAAAGTATCCAATACTTGCTTTACATGCCTCACATGTTCATCCCAAGTCCCACTAAAAATAAGAATGTTGTCTAAATACACAATCACAAAGTCATCTAGGTAAGGCCTGAATACATCATTCATCACACACATGAAATTTTCCTGAGTATTACAAAGACAAAACAACATAACTAACCACTCAAACAATCCCTGTTTGGTTTTAAAGACAATTTTCCATGCATCCTATTCTACGACCTTGATTTGATGATATCCACTATGCAAATCCAACTTAGTGAAATAAACATCATTCTTCAACTGATCAAGTAAATCATCTATACAAGAAGAGGCTATCGATTTTTCATCGTGATTTTATTTAAGGCCCAATAATCGACACACATTCTCCATGTGCCATCTTTCTTTGGAACCATAACGATCGGAGAACCACAAGGATATGAACTAGGCCTGATGACCCCTTGATCCAATAATCATTGTACCTGCTTCTTGATCTCTGTCATCTCCACAACTGACATCCTATACATTCCCACATTAGGAAGAGGAGAATCTTGCTGAAGATGTATCTCATGTTGGATTTCCCTCTTAGGAGGTAATCCATCTAGTTCCTAAAAATATCATCATACTTAGAAACAATATAAATGAATTCCTTTTTATGAGATGGATCACATCCTTAGAAAGCGTCGGATGTCCAGACATCTTTCTCTCTTACGACTATGAGTACATATCTCTTATTATTGTTTATGAGTCTTTTCATTTTCCCTGCACTAACAAGTGTTGTATTTACCCTCATGCTGTGAGCTCTAACAATATATTCCACTCCCCCTTTAGTAAGGTGGTATTTTTTCTCATGACGAAAGAAGACTGATTTTCTATCATAAAGATAAGGACTTCCCAACACTATGCCACATATATCAAGTGGTACAACATCCAAATCCACTTCATCAATCAACTTTGAAGCAATATCAAATCTAACCCTACATTGTTTGGTGACATTAAGTTTTTGTTTATCACATACCCAACCAAGAGGATAAGGCTTCGGATGTGGTTTCATTTCAAGACCCATCTTCTTGACAAGTTCTTCAGATATTAAGTTTACTTGGGAACCCCGATAAAATAATGTATCTATCTTAGTTTGTTTAGATGCAACTCTTATGTGAAATAATTCATTCCTCTTTTTTTCATCATCATGAGATTCATTATTGGAACCTGAAATAGCATGAATGGAATATTACCTTGTATTCCAACTATTGTGATATTAGCTTCATCTCCTGAATTGGAACCAAGATCTTGTTGCACTGTAGCAATGGTTTTTGTCTTCCCCTTTCCACCGAACTGTTTCAGTTTCTTTTCTAGATGCAGTTTCCAACAATGTTCTTCATCGTGACCACTTTTCTTAAAATGAGTGCAAGATGGATTTCCTCCTTCTCTCATCACTGTGGTGGTCTTCTTTTCCTTCCCTTTAAACTTCTTAAAATTTTTATGCGGGAGATTGGAAGGTTTCTTCATGGGATGTTCTTGAACATGCTTCCCCCTGTTGTTACACATTATTTTGGTCACCCTAGTGATCCTTTTACAGCATGTGTTCATGTTCCCAAAAGAACCTTTCTTCATGAGAAAAGTGACTGGCTTTCTCTTCTACAAATCCCTATTAAAGAATATCACCACAAGCTGCACTATACGCAGGGTGCAGCGATTCCTAATTGTCGCCCTCTACCCTGAAACTAGTTTGCAATGTCGTTGTAGGCTGTCCTATAGCTAGGGTGCGGCAGTGATGAAAGACTAAGAAAAGGTTGAGGTTCATGAAAGTTCTAGAAGGGAATATTCTAGAAGGTAAGGTGGCATCCGTATGGTTTGGATCCTACTCGCTTCTCTAATTTGGTGGGATCATCCTAATCTCTTTAACCATATTCCTTTCCCCTATATAAGGAGGGATTTCTCATGGAAAAGGTTAAGCAAAGAATTGAGATTAATGAAGGTTTAATAGGCTAAGGATTGTGTGAGGAATTCTACTTTAGTTGATGCTTGAGGGCTTAATTTCAGTTCATCAAGTTATTGGGGATCTTCTTCATGCAAGTTTGGATCAAGTGTGTGTGTTGGAGCAAAGGACCACTAAAAGGGGACCTTGCAACATCAAGGTTGTTTGGTTGTATCTTCCACTTTTACGTAATTTAATACAGTGGCATGTTTCTTTCCCATAAAATCATTCTCATTTTATTGCATGATTCCTTAATCACATGCATAAGTTTTCATTGAGTATACTATTGTTTCTTTCACTTTGGTTTGTTTGTCTTCCCTTGCAGATCTAATATAACAAGAGCACCAAAGTGGAGCAAGGACAACAAAGATACAAGGAAGCGATATTTAAATGGTATGTCACTCATCTCTTGTAGGATAGTAAATTCAATGATTAGAGCTTAGGGAAAGTGTCATGTCCTGTCATGTTTTGTTCTAGATCTAGGTGGATCTAGGGATATCAATTTATGTCCGCATTTACAGATAAATTCAATAACACTTGTTCTCAAGATGAGTGGCTTGCACACAAACTTCTTCAAGACTAGTGGGGTCAAACAAGAGAAAATTATGATGAATATAACTGTGAAGTGTGCCAATATACTTCATTAAAGTTTCATAATAATCCAAAGGAATGTTCAATGCAAGAGATTTCTTCCTAAATTCTTCTATGAAACTTTGTATAGTTTGACCTTTACTTTGCCTTAAAGTTTGCCATTCCATCATTGCTTTATGTAAATACCCTAATGGATAAAATTACTTCCTTATCGCTGATTTGAATTTCGACCATGAGGAAAGAAGATTACCACACTTACTTCTGTCGTGAAGCTTGCTCTCCCACCATACAAGAGCAATGCCTTCCAACCGAAGAGAAGCCAATTGCACTTTAAGTTCTTCTTCATCAATATACTGAACACGACAATATACTTCAACCTATCAGATCCAATTATCTAGATTTTCAGGATTAACATCTCCATTAAACATAGGTAAAGAAAATTTTACATCAATCTTTAATAACGGTTTCTTAAAAGAGGCTTTATGGCTATAATGCTGAGAATGATGAGAATACTCTGAGGAAGAAGAAATAGAACTTGAAGGTGAAGACGGAGGTTTAGGAGGATCTCCTCCAGCCCATTGGTTTACCAAAGAATCATCATCTGCATTTGTTTCCTTTTTCTTCCCTTTATTCTTCATCCTCTTCTCATAATATCCATACATTCATTCAACCATTTCTAACATACGATAAAAGACCATATGAAAGTTTTTCTCCTATTCATCACACTTATCCTCTTCTGCAATTTTCTTCCTTTGGGATGCACAACCAACTTCGGGATTGAAATTATTAAGAGTTCCTTCATGTTGCTTATGCTTGGCCCTAGTAAGCATTCACACTCGACAATTCAATTCAAATATGACTGCTCTGATACCAACATGATCCAGGATCTTTTCATCAAGTGACTTATAAATAATTTCATTAAATGAGCATAAATTAAAGTGCTCCATTAAAGAAGGAAAAGCTAAAAAATGAAGAGACATAAGCATCAAATCTGAACACAAAAACTTGATAACGAAGTTTGTCCATGGTGGACTACATATCTGGGTCCTTCTCTCAAATGGGTAATTAACTCAACAAATGAATTTGGAAAAATACATAATTATACCTCATTCAGAAATCAAGCTGCAGAAATAATGCTCATATAAAAAAACAGACAACACCACTAAATTCGTGGTGTCGAATTACCCAAAAATGACTGTCTCCATGCCTTGATCTGACTCTGGCACTCCCAATCCCAAGAAGAAATTTGTCTTGATTTCCATGCCCCTCTACAACTTGCATTAATGAATGGAATGCATAGAAATGCGTTCCAAAAAGTCCATACTGTATGTGTGACATCCTCCCTTGGCTGGGCGGACTCAACATTTAAATAATTTTTTCTTCGTTGGTTACAAAGTAAGGCCGTTGGCATGTTGGTTTGGGCATTAATACAAAGGCGTATATGGGGGAGGAGGTCTCGGGGTCAAACCCACAGGCCTCCCCCTCTTGGTTTGTGTTGTTGCAATGTATATATCAACATGTTTTTTCCGCTATGTTTAGAGGTGGTGCTATCCATATCCCAATGGTTATATTGTGGCCAAATTTGGCGTGGTCTGCCAGATTTGGCGGACCCACCAAACTTAATATTTTTTTCAAAATTTTCTCACGGACTGTCATTGTGCTTTACTCGCCTACCAAGTGGCAGCCTCTGATTGGGCCATGTGGCATCCTCCCACTGGGCCATGTTTTCCTCTACCATGTCATCATGCCACATTAACGTACATATATCCACGTGGCACGATCCTATTGGTCCACAGATTGACCCGAGAATGCCAAAACTGGGTGACACGTGGCAGCCTATGGTGCTACCACGTAACCATGTTGACATCAAGCTGACGTCAGCATGACATGTGTCACCTTCTTGCTCCTTCCACATGTGTTGTACAGATTCTGACATCATCCGTACAGATGCTGACTCATCCCTTGCTGTTTGGGCTAGGTTGACCAAACGTTGACCACATATATCTTTCAATCTGTAACTCCGTTTGACGAGCAATTTGCACTGTTAGAAATCTTGTGATGCTCTTTTCACGATCATGTCATTTTCATTGATTTTTTGGAACTTTGAATTTTTTTCCCTTTCTCCGTTTGTTGATGCCATTCTGAGCATTCTAAGTTGCCTTTGTGATTTCTGAGTTGTTCTTATCCTTCTCTGGACCCTTTTTGGATCACTTGCGCTTCCTCAAAGTCAATCATAAACTTGTTTTATAGGAACGTCACCCAATACATTTGGGTTCCATCGACACACCTTTCAACTGTCACAACGATTGATGTTGAGACTTGATATTTTCTACACTTCCTCAACAGTTTACAAGCTAAGGCTTGCGTCACAAACCTCACTTTCAGGTTGCTTATTCTTGCAACATATAAACTGCGCTATCCACGAAATGTATGAAACTTGTCCTTCATGATCTTAGTTCGATATTTTTCATTCTTTTTGTTGAAAAACAACGAGGGGTCCTCCCCCTATGACATAAGACCAATAATATGTACGATTAAATTTGCATTGATGGAAACTGGCCTGTAGAGCCACATATGTCCCCCATGTACACAACTCAACAACATTTTGACATAGACATTAATCTGTTGGCTCCTTCCAAAGTGTGGTATATCGAATAGGTTCAAAATTCATGCCTTCTGTAATCACGTAGCCCAAATTTGTAGCTCTATGATTATCATATGTGTTTCATAACTAATTTTCTTCTTCAAAAACTTGTTGGGCACTAAATTTGGAAATTTCTTCTCATTTGTAATGTTGTGGTTGACATACTTTAAAGAGTGTATTGGACCTAACATGTCCCCTTCCACAATCACTCTTTCTGGAATCGGTGGCTCAGTGAGTGGGTACTTCACGTCCTTTTGTAAATTGACCTATTTTTTGGATGGATTTCTTAGCGAGATATAGTCCATGGGGAATATCGATGCTGAGGATGATGCCTCCTATGTATTTTCCACTATAGGCATCATTGTGGGTTGACCACATTGTTTCTTCGGTACTGAAACTGAGGATGTTTCCGCCTTAGGTGGTGCCACATTCCTCTATGACTGGTCTCTATATCCAACTGGGCTTTGTAGCTCATCTCTGAAACTTCATCTTTGTAGCTTGACTCTCTATGAAAATTCTAACTGACATTAACATTCCCTCGTCGAACCTATGCTTTCTTTTATACTTCATCACCAACTGTTAGCTTCCCTTCGCGCCTAATTTTTTTTTCTAATCCACTAGTGGTTTACATTCATTACCTACCTTAATGCTCCATTAACTCTATATCTTTGGTGAGTTATCCATTTGATTCTACAATCTGTCAAAATCTTCTGGCCAATATGCATTTATTGTTACGTGACACCACCACTTCGCCGTTATGGTATCTCTTTATTGCACATCTTGTCATGGATTGTATTAAATTCTCATAATTTTCATCTACACAATCTCTTCTCTCTATGCGACCTCTTCTCTCTACGCAAACTTACTTCCTTCGTCTAGGTGCTTTTACTTGTGTCTTTCTCTTTTGTGACATTTACATTCTTTTCCTTTTAACCTACTAATCTTAACTTCTTGATTTTTCCTGTTTTACTTGCTTTTTCTTTTTCTTCCTTTTATTTATATAGTACACTATGATACAAGTTAGCCTGCAAAACTCTCCTAGTGCACGGAAGGACATCTATCCCTGTGTAGTTTCAGTTGACACCCATTAACTAGTCCTTCCATGACTTGTCTATCCAATTGTTCTAGCTGAACAAAAACTACTCCAGTCACATATCTAATCACATATGGAATTAGAAAATGAATCCTAAACTTCCTAGGGTGTTGTAAGAACTTACTATCATAGAGAAGTGCTAGATCTCCTATTTGTAACTTCTTCTGCTTGATGTGTCATAATGCCATGCTTTTTCTCATGCCTTTTGTACTTGTTGATGGAACCCTGCAACAAATCTATCTTCCTATGATATCAGTAACTATGATAGTATTTCTTCTACTACGTTAGAAACTGTAAGGTCTGCCATTGCAACAATGTGCAAACTTGGTACTAGATATTCCATGGGCATGACTTCTTCTTGACCATATTCTAATCTAAAGGGTGTCTGACCTGTCAACTTCTTACATGTAGTTCTATAAGGCCAAATCACTGTAGGAATCCTTAAATCCCAGTCATCCCGTATTACATTACATATCTTGGTCAATGCATTCTCTAGTATTTTATTGAAGACTTCCATAGTTCCATTAACTTGTGGGTGATATAGAGTGCTCTTCCGATGCTGAATCTGGAACTCTTCTGTCAATGCTGCAATTTCCTTGTTCAAAAAGTGAGCCCCCTGATCACTCATAAGTACTTTACGAAAATCAAACCTTGTAACTATGTTTTCAAATAAGAACCGCGCAACTGTCTCTGCGCTGCAATTTGTAACTTGTTCTTCCTCTGCCCATGTTGTCAAGTAGTCTATTGCGGTAATTATGTACATGGATCCTATTCTCCTCATTGGTGGATTAATTGGTCCAGTGAAATCAACTGCCCATTTTTCAAATGCATGCAAGGTGACTTGTGGATTCAAAGGCATCTCATCCCTTCATGACGACCTTCCTACTCTTTTACAAATTTTGCAGCTATGACAATATTCCTTAGTGTCCTTGTGGAGGGTGGGAAACCATATCCTTGCATGCAAGATCTTCTGCACTGTGGCCTTTCCCACATAATGTCCTCCTACAATTCTATAATGTAACTCTGCTAGGATCATTGGTCTTTCATGTTCTATCACACAACGTCATAGTATCCCATCTACACCTAACTTATATAAGTTTCCCATGATCAACTGATAATTCACTGCTTTAACCACTAGCTATTTCTTCTGTTCTATTGTCATATCAAATGGAGCAATTCCTGTACTAAAAAATTGGACAATTTATGCAAAGTGGTCATATACCATTTGAACTGAGAATAAATGAACATCTAGTAAACTATCATCTAGGTTCCCTACATCTTCTCCTGTCAATATTCGTGACAGATGGTCTGGTCCTGCATTCAGTTTCCCTGGATTCACAATAACTTCGAAGTCATACTCCTGAAACAACAATAACCATTTGTAGATTCTCCCCCCTGCTGATGGGTCCTAAATCCCTTGACTCAACAGTAGGAACCAAACCTGCCACTGAGGTGCAATTAGACTCTGCAACGTTTAATAGTGGAATGGCTCTCTAGATCTTGAGATCTGGACAAATTATCAATGGGCTTTACATTTTCTTGTGAAGGCTCTTCCTTCAGTTAGGACTATTCTCTTTTGTATTTCCTCTTGGGTGGGACCAGTATGAGAGGTGCAAGCCAATATAAACCAAATTGACACAAACATGATTAAATTTTAAACTACTGGGGAAGAGGCTGAGCTTGGGATAACCCGCTGCTCAAACATGCAAATGAAAATTTTATACCACAGGCATAGTACTAATACATTAACCATGTGAGCATCCAATTACTGTCTGAGATACTAACTACCAGAAAGAAAACACATATGCAATGAGATAATGGCAAGAAAAATAATTCATCTACCAGACCCATTCATTACATAATAACACAACGATTCATCTTCATCATTAAATAAAAGAACAACAAAACATTGCTCTAGATAACTTGACAACAAAATTAATCACTCTTACTCATTAAACCATCATTCATGAAACAAGATAGGAAATAGTTCTTCTCCACGTCCAATCACACATGCATTTGATGAAAATAACTTGTCTCGGGTCCATAAGGACTTCTTAATTTGAAGCTCCTTCAAAATAATTCTTAACAACCAAAAAGAAAGAGTTCTTGAAAAAACCATCATTCATTGATAGTGGAGGCTGGGAAGATTAAAGAGATTGGAAGTGATTGTACCGTATATTCTCTGCAACTCATATCGACTGCATTTCACACATCTTGGATCATATCCATCGTGTATATATGACACATTAATTATTCAAAACATCTCGTTGCAATGTATGGGTATTCCTTGGGACGTTCTGTCTCACTGCTCCGCTCTGCTATAAATCTTAGATGTTATGTGTGGGTTCTACACATCGACCGATTTTGTATACAAGTAGGGACTGGTCTTGCGAGTCCAATTCTATCAGAATTTGTGTCTTGTCCCTTCATCCAGTCATGGACATCTAAGCATTCACACACTTTCACACCATGGGATCCCCTCAAAACACGAGACAGGGTGAGCGAGGTAGCTAGAGCGCTAGGTCCGAACCCCAACATGCCTGGGAATCTTTCTTTTTATCATCGTGTGTCTCCAAGATTTCAAAAGGAGATCTTTACCTTTGCTCTGAAACGATGTCAGCGCCTCAAGAAGAGGTCGAAGTGGAGAAACTTTCGTCTAAAGGACCCAGGTTGGAGGCCACACCCTTTGAAAATCCGACACCGTGAAGGAGGGGAAGGCCCATAAAAAATAAGGAAGTAGGAAGAAGCCATATCTTGACTGATTTGAGTGCATACCCGACTGCTGAGGAATTCATGATGCATGCTACCTAGCTAGAACTTGTCGGTACTGCCAGTCGAGGAAGCGGGAGCTGAATGCGAAGGACATGGGTATCCGATTCTAGCTTTGAAAACCCCAATCAACAACTGGAGTAGGCACAACTTTCCATAGCTGAAATTTATCAAGAAAATAGAGAATTGCGGAGACAAGTGGTGGCGTAGAACCAGGAGGTATCATCACCACCAGGTCGTGAAGAAAGAACAAATTGACTCAAGAGGCAGCTTCAGGAAGCATAAGATACGATTGTGCAGCTATGCGAAGCGTGAAGGATGATGGAGGAGGAGAACATAAGAACATTGCAAGGCGCATGGAGAAGTCCGAGAGAAGGTTCGTGTGTAGGAGATACATGATGGGTGAACCCTTGTTTTGTATTCTCAGAAGTGATGTATGTTTTGATAGTTTTCCTTGTTTGGTGTGAGAATTTTCACGTTCTCGATGTTACCGGGTCGGTTGACCAAGGTGTTGTTAGTGTTTAATGTATGTAACCTAAGCCCAGTAGGAGCCTTAATATATGAAATTTTGAAAAAAAATTTCCTGAACAGATTCTAGTCATAGTAGCTGAAAGCATCGTGTTTCCTATTTGCGCGTAAATATACCGTGTTATTATTCAAGCTTCTCATAATTATGTGATTTTGTAATTATCATTGTCTTGAGTTATTTTGTAAGTTCATTGATATTTTCCTTTAGAAACTTACGATGCCAAATGATTTCGACATGGCGTTACTAAATTGGGGCTCATTAAAATAAAACCTAGAACTTAGCTTGTGGGTAAGGGTCGCACTCGAGAGTTTGTTTATGTTGATCACACTAAATTGATATAGATATGGCGACTGTCAACATCGGGTGAGTATCGGGGATCGACGTTCAAAAATCAACACGTATTTTCTTCGGGGTTTATATCCTTCGAAAGTCATGATGCCTAAAACGTCCTGGAGATCGACGATTATTATTTCATTTTTTGTTTAATGCTTATTCTTTTAACTTTCACCAATGCTGAATTGATTGGTCATCGGAGATATTCTTGGTGGTTCTTGTCACAAAATAAATTTCTCGTCTGTCGACGCCAACTAATATCAGGACTTGGCAACTTTGATTCTTTTTAGCATTTTCTTTCGCGTTAAATCTTTCCCGATGCCAAAATCCTCAAGTGCGTCCAGGAAAACTTTGACTATCATTTCTCTAATTTAGATATTCATCTTTTAAGTTAATGATTTTTCACATGTCCAAGCAAGATTTTAAATATTTAATGAGAAACAAAAAGATAAGCAAAGGACACATTTTCCATATTAGACAATGCCAAAAGATCAAGTGGTACCCAAAAAGTGAGATTCGACGTAGATTTTTAGGGTGTGTTGAGTGCTCAACAAATGGCGATTCACTGGGTGAATGCAGAATATCTATTCTTCCTTCATTCTTGGTTGGTACGAAAGCTGGTGGAGAAACTTTCCTAGTTTTAAATCAGAGCCTCTTTTACCTGTGGCAATTTGAAATCCTTCGGTTGATGCTTCTGGGTCTACCCATGGGGTTTCTACCTTTATTCCTCTTCTCTTCCTGTAACCCTGACTTACGTCCCATTTTAAAAAATACTATCGAAGAATTCACTGGCATAAAGCCCTTAGTTACCTTTACTCCTTTGCTTTGGTGTTTCTTCACTGCCAGGGAGTGTTCATAGCCCCGATGAAGTCACCCCGAAAACACAGACCTTGCTTCGCTTCCAGCAAGCGTTTATAGCCCCGATGAAGATATCTGCATACCCTTCCCTACTGATCACTCTTTTGATAATATCCATTTTTTTTCGGCATGATACCCTGAGTGAGTGAGAGAGGATGACGTCTGTTTATTTCGCAAAGTGAGATGGTTAGGTATCCCCTTTTCTAGCTTTGTATTCAGGTTCATGTAGTCCTTTTCGGCTTTCCTTCTTACCCTTAAGGTCTTACCAAACCAATAGGTAGACACTTCTAGCATTTCTTCGAAGTTGTTAGTTTGTGTGGGTTAGATGGAGGGCTCCTCAAAGCAACCACAATTTCCTTGATGCTTCTTGAGTTATATGTGAGCGATGAGTTCGGAAGAGAGTTCGCTATGTCGCATGACTTAAGGTCAACCATTGTCCCACTAAACACAACTTTCAAAAGAGAAGAAATCCATAAAGCAAAAGAAAACTGAAAAGAAAAGTATTTTGAAATCTTGAAAACACTAAAACAAGTTATTTTATTTTATTTTATTATTTATTTATTTTATTGGAAA
>JASDQU010881837.1:0-34524 GCA_032191745.1 Picea mariana
ATTCATTCAAGTTAAATAAATAAAATAATTATATTTTATCTACTTCATACAGTTTGTGTTATACATGTTTATGAATACTTAATTGAACTGCATATATATTATTCAGTAAATTTAGTTAATCTATGAAAGTGTGAAAAGTAGCCAAAATTTCCAAACACCGATTCACCCCCCCCTCTCAGTGTCAGTGTGTGTTTCAACACAGACCACATGTATAAATATTTTCCTCACAAGGGAGATACGATAATAACCATACATAAAATCTAGGAAGATGATACATTAGGACCTGGGCAGGAGCATGCTAAGGATTTATGCAGCCTTGGACAATAGAAAACTAGACTATCAATCCCACATGATTGAGGTAGAAGGTAAGATTGATAATCAACCCATAGATATTTTGATTGATTATGGAGCTAATCATAGCTATATAAATCCAAATTTAGTTGAAAGGTTTAAATTGAATACATGTAAGCATGAAAAGTCTTTGTTGGTTTATCTAGCTACTAGAATCAAGAGGAAAATTAGTGAACTTGTCGGGGATTTCCCATTGAACATGAATGGATTCATCACTTAGGCATATTTGAACATCACACTACTTGGGTAATATGACTTCTTGAATGGTGTGGATTGGATGTACAAGCATCATGGTGTCCTAGATTTATACAAAAAAGGATGTCACATTCCTTGATGAGGAAGGGAATTCAAGGATGGTGCAAGGTATTCCAAGACCTATATCCATTAGAGAAATTTAAGCATTACAACTCAAAATAAGTTTTAGGAAAGGGTGCCAAATATATGCAACCCATATGGAAGAGACCTCAAAGGATAAGGAGCCAAATATTGAAGATTATCTAGTCTTGAAGGAATATGAATATGTGTTTGGGGAATTTCTAGGATTGACACCAAAGAGAGACATTGACTTCTCTATTGACTTAATTCTTGGAGCTACCCCAGTTTCCAAGACTCCCTAGAGAATTAGCACACCACAGCTAGAAGAGTTGCAGATGAAGATGTAATAATCGGTGAAGAAGGGGTACATACGTTCTAGTGTCTGACCATGGGGTGCCTCATGCTCTTTGTGAAAAAAAAGGATGGAATTTTGAGGTTGTGTATTGACTTCAAACAACTAAATAAGGTTACAATGAAGAATAGGTACTCTCTATCATAGATCGATGATATTTTTTTATCAATTGAAAGGAGAAATGATATTTTTCAATATTGACCTGACATTAGGATACCATCATGTGAGAATTCGAGAAGAAGACCTAGAAATATGACCTTTCGGACAAGGTATGACCATTATGAGTTTGTGGTGGTTCCATTTGTGTTGAAAAATGTACCAACGAATTTTATGTTTCCAATGAATGGAGTGTTTAAATATTACCTAGACAAATTTGTCATTATCTTCTTGGATGATATTTGTATCTAATCCAAGACAGAGGAGGAGCATGAGCATCATTTGAGGATGGTGCTATAGTGTTGAAAAGAACCAATTGTATGCCAAGTTAAGCAAGTGCACTTTCTATCAAAGGAAAATCCATTGTTTGGGCCACATCATCTCAGAGGTGGGCATAGAAATGGACCTAGATAAGATTGAAGAAATAAAAATTTGGCCTAGACCAAAGAATGTTTCATAAGTGAGATGATTGGTGGGTTTTGTTGGAAACTATAGGAGAGTCATTGAAGGTTTCTCCAAGGTTGCACATCCAATCACTTCACTGTAAAATAAGGGAACACATTTTGAATTGACTACCAAGTGTGAGGAGAGTTTCTAGTACTTGAATGAATTATTGACCAATGCACCTATTTTAAAGGTTGCATATTCAAATGACAATTTCTTTTTGTGCATAAATGCATGAAATGAAGGGCTTGGTAGATTCCTTACACAAAATGGGCATGCCATATGTTATGAGTCAAGGAAGCTTAAATATCATGAAAGAAATTATGTTACCCATGAATTAGAGTTGGCATCCATAGTTCATGCCTTAAAAATGTGGAGGCATTATCTCATGGGCAGAAAATTCAAGTTGAGGATAGATCATAGTGGTCTAGAATACTTGTTTGAGTAGCCCACACTAAATTCTAGACAAACTAAATGGCTAGAATTTTATAGTGAATATGACTTCGACATCAAGAACATCAATAGAAAAGGGAATAAGGTGGTTGATGCACTCAATAAGAGGGTGAATAGAATGCTTGCTACAACCGTTAGCATGTATTGTTCATATTCAAAAAGTATAATTTTGGAAGCTGTAGCATTAGATCAACATTATACATAAGTTACAAAAGGATTACAATAGGGAAATATACCACTGAAGTTTAAAGACTGTAAGTTGGTGGAGGATGGAATCCTCTTGTTCAGGGACAAAGTTTATGTTCCTAATTCTTAGGAGTAGAGGAATTTAGTTTTAAGGGAGATGCACAATGTGTCATATGCTCGACATCCAGGGTACTAGAAGACCATTGCAACTATAAGGGGCCAATATTTTTGTCTTGGAATGAAAAGAGATGTAGTTGATTACATATCCATATGCATGGAATGTCTAAAGGTAAAGAATAATCATAGACATCCAACATGGTTGTTACAACCATTTCCCATTCTTGAAAAGAAAGGGTAAGTAGTTACAATAGAATTCATTGCTAAACTACCTAGAAAAACAAGACAACATGATTCCATCATGGTAGTGGTGGATAAGCTTACAAAGGTTGCACATTTTATTCCAATAAAGATGACTCACAAGGAAACCAACAATACAAAAATTTCTATGAAGGAAATTGCTAGGATACATGGTGTGCCTAAGGAAATCATATCTGACAGAGATCCCAAGTTCACTTCCAAATTTTGGAAGGAGTTGTTTAAAGGATTTGGGACAAATTTGAATTTCATCATAGAGATGGGTGGATAGAGAGGATCAATTGAATAATTGAAGATACGCTAATAATGTATGTAATGAATAAGCCTTCCAATTGGGAAGACTATGTTCATTTGGTTGAGTTCACTTATAACAATGGGTATCATGCATCGTTGAAAATGAGACCGTTTGAAGCCTTGTATGGCAGAAAATGCAACATGCTAGTGAGATGGGATAACTCAATATATATATCCATTAATGGGCCATAATTGCTAAGAGAAATGGAAGATAAGATGGTAAAGATCAGAAAAGAATTTGAAGGTTGCATAGGACAAAAAAATAGTTATTCTGACAAAGGAAAAACACAAGGGAATTCAACGTGGGCGAGCATGTATTTTTAAAAGTAAAGGTCAAAAGAAGCTTGCTAAGATTGGGAAGTTGCCCAAAATTAGCAGTGAGATACTATGAGTTGTTTGAAGTTCTAGAGAGGATAGGCCCAATTTCATCCATGCTTGCATTTCCTGCATCCATGAGAATTCATAATTTGGTTCATGTGTCTTTACTGAATAAATATGTGCATGATTCTAACCACATGATTGATTGGATTGTGATCTAGGTGGAGCACGAAGGGGACTTTCAGGTGGAGCTAGTGTGCATCCTAGACTAGAAATTTAAAGTGCTAAGGAACAAATTCATCGACATAGTAACGGTCCAGTGGACCTATTTTGATCCTAAAGATGCGACATGGGAGCACGAGGAGACCGTCTGGGAGGCATACCACAACCTTTTGTAAATTTTGAAAAAAATTGAATGTACATTTGTATATAAGTGTACAAAGACTCCATTTTGGAAGCTAGAGTTCCTGGAGCCACAACTCTAAGACCTGTTGTCCAACCTATTTTGGATCTGTGGAAGGAAAGTGGGATATCCTGAGGGACTGTGGTACAAAGAAGGGGGTATACTTCCTTGGGTTGTGCAGGTTGAGGGGAATGACAGATTTTTGGTTGGAATTGTTGTAGGAGTTTTGAACTTGTGAAAGTATCAAATAATATAATGTAAATGTTTTTACATGTATACCAATATGATTATGTGCACCAAGGATGATTCAAATTGTAGGGGGAGAGGGAGCACACGTGAACTATATGAAAAAACATAGTTCATGCATGTTTTTCCTGCTTTCGCACCTGCATGTTTCTTTTCCTTCCTTTTCGCCTACATGCTACTTTTCCTTCCTTTTAGCCTACATGCTACTTTTCCTTCCTTTTCTCCTTCATGATGTTTTTCCTTCTTTATCTCCTTTCTTTATTCTCTTTCTTTATTTCTTTTCTTTATTTTTTTATGCGCCGCCAAATGTGCTTTCATTGTGCACTCTGACCCTAAATGTGTCTTTATTGCACATATCCTCAACCCTTAGGATATTTCTTAAAATTACATCCAAAATGCTTGTCCAACAAGCCCCATCACTCACTCATGGCTTGTCCCGAGCCACTCAGGCCTATTGCATCGTTCCCTTCCATGAATCCATAATTTTTTGCAATCCCTCTCTGGCTATAGAAAATTTTATCTTTTCCTCGACCTCCTTCTCCAAGATTTCTTCGACGACCTATTCTGTTAGTGTCGCAAGATTCTATTTGCATTCTTGTGTGGTTTGCTTCACCATGCCCTGCTTTGTTACCAATCCCCATATTGTCTTGAGTGCTTCCTCCTGGAGGGGTTCCAATCGTTGTGAGATAGTCTTCTTCTCTTCCCTCATCTGCTCTATCTCATTGTATAATTGTCTAGTCACTAGGATGGTCATCATGTGTTTCATTGGTGGAAGAGTGTTTATGATTTCATTGGCTTTCTGTGCCTGCTCCTGTGCACTTCTTATTCTTTCCTTGATTTCCTTCAGCTCTGGATTCATCGTCAGTTGTGTCCAAATCTGTTTTCTTTCTTCACATAGCCTTACACACTTCTCACTGAGACTCTTAATGCTTGCGATGGAGGTTATGGTTGTTCTTTATCTTTGTTTCTTCTCCCCAGTTGTTGCACATGGTGTGGTGGGTGCTTCCAACTCTTCAATCCTATTGCGGAATCCTTGAATCACTTCACTGATTTTTTATATCTTCTCCTCTATTGTGGATTCTATCACCATCGGTATATGAGGAGTCTCCCTATATATCTTTTGAATGGCTTGTTGCACCATCTTGGCCCTTTTTTTGGCCTTGTCCTTCTCCTACAATACCTTTGTATGAACCTTCTACAAGTATGCTTTATCTGTCGCTACCTTGGTTAATTCATTTTTCATTGATTCTGTGTGGAACTATATTTCTTGCACCGCCCCCACCTACGAGATTTCTAAGGCTTCCATGGGTATTTGTGACAAGACTAAGTCCAGGTGACTTAGTAATTGTTCTTGTTTCTTCATTTCCCACGTAGGGAACTCAATTACTTCAGGCGAGATCTTGAAAATTCGTCACCCTACTACGGTCTTTGGCATGTTTGAAGTGGTGGCCCTTGCTTCTCCAACGACGCTTGTTGGTTAGCCTTCAGTGGATATTCTCTCTGGGGCTATGGTCATTACCTCCAATCGTTGTTGCAATGTTGTCATCTACTCTTGCACTTTTTTTTCTCATGTCTTCATGTAGCTGTAACACATGTTGAAATTCCTCCTCTGTGGCATCCCTCACTTGGTAGTTGATTCTACCAATATCATCATTTGTCAGAGTGTAGATAGTTGGCGGTATATGTGTTTTCCTCTTCTTGCACACAATTGGTGTTGGCCCCTTACCCTTGTATTTCCTCTTTTCCCCTACGGTTGGTACTTTCCCCTGTGCATCTCCTATGCCATTTCCCTATTCACTGCCTTGTGCTTCATATGGTTCTTCATATTCATTGTGTTGTTCCTCTTCCTTATTAGGGTGCTCCATTTCTTTGGCTGGAATGTTCCATTCTTCGTCCCAATAATTAGAAATAAGGCATACATCCTTCTCAGTCAACTTGTAGCTTGTTGCAACCATTGGCGTTTCAGGTCTCTTTTAGCTTGGATATACAAGTGGTGCATCCCTGCTTTGAAGCGCACAATATCTTGATAGTTCTCCACAGCATGGGCGGTGATGTGTGGTGTGTGGTGTGTGCTCTATGATGTGCCTAATCATGTCAAAGTAGACATAGAAGGTGACATTGTTGTCTCCCCTTGTGTGCAGTATTCCATAAGTTAACATATCGCGTTGTTGCATGATCTCTTCATGATGTTTTAAAAAATGATCACTCGTTGGGCTCCCTCCAGATGACCAAGATATCAGTATGATAAGGCAAGAATAGTGAAATCCCATGTCTTTCTCTTGGGCTTCAATGCAATCTATCATAAAATGATTGACCAAAAACGTGACCCAATTCATCTGGACCCCTTCTGTGCACTTCTCCACAGGTGCTATTACTACGACTGACACCTCATCTTTTTGGCATTTCTGTAATATCCCAAGACCGAGCCCCAGTTGTAATTGGGAATGTAAATATGTTTTGTAGGCTGGTGAGCCAAGTGATTATAAGATAGGAGGCTTATGTGATGATTAGGCTGGAGATCGTAGATGTTAAAGGCCAATGAGCCTATTTTTGTATATGTAAATACTTATATCATTAATATAAATACATCATTGCATGTAGACTAACCACGATAAAAGATAATGGGGGACTAAGCTCCACTAGGTAGGTAAAGGGAAGGGGCTAAGAAGCTAGGAAAAAGGGCTAAGCTTGAGGGCTTATCTATAAGGGAATATTATAATATATTTCCTAAAAGACTAAGGTTTGGGAAATAACTCATGTTATCCTAAGTTCCTTTGGGAAAAGAAACGAACTCCAAGTGGAGAGGGACGAGCTCCAAGAGAGCCATGTGTCAATATTGGTGCATGCAGTTATATGTGGAGGAAATCATTTCATTTTGGGGGGTTCTCTTCCATTCTGGCCAGGATTCCCATGCACCCACGCATGCACACAGGGAACCATTACCTCCATTATTGACCTATGATCATGGACGCACCTCTGAAACCTGTAGACATTTGAGATATCTCATACTTTTCATGTGAAGCACAATGCATTGTACTTTGCCTAAACCCATACCATGCCCTAACGGTTGGTTGTTGCTGCCAATGCAATTCGCTGGTTGAGAATGGCTTGCTACCATCTTCTATGTCCTTACCTATTTTCGGTTGTTGCCTTCACCTGAGCCTATTTTTGGTTGACTAGGAGCGGGAGTGAAGAGGTGGGTTGTTAGGCCCATGGATTGAAGAAGCAGGTTGTTAGGTATGTGAGAAACTCTATCCAGGTGAGAGATTTTGTTGGGAAAGAAGAAGCAGGTTGTCGGTCCTATGAGAAACTCTCTCCAGGTGAGAGAGGTTGTTGGGGAAGTGATTTTCCTGGAGAGAGCTCAACTGCAGCTATAGTTCTCTGAGAATTCATGTCCGGCCTATTATTGAAGCCCTGGAAGGGAAGTGGTGCAACTGAAGGACTGTTGAGTAGAGAAGGGGCACACTTCCTAGGGTGGGACATGCATGTGGGGAATGAGAGGTTGTAGGTTGGCTCCTGAGACGAAATCCTTCCTGTTGACTGTGCAACTTTATGTTGTCTCAACTAGCCTAGGAATCCCTTTACCCGAGTGGAGTTTAGTCCCAGCTCGGGGGTGACCCACTGCTGAGAGTGATGAGCAGCGTGGTCTAAGGCTGGGAGGTTTGTGGAAGGTCTGCACATAGTTGGTGGTAATCTATAAAAAGATAAGTACCATTTATATGTTCATTTACATGTTGTGTATTTGTACATGTTTTATATTGAGGAGTATTGTCTGTATATGTTGTATGTGTAGTTTTATTGTTATTCCACATTAATTTGTGTATTCACATAATGTAATTGTCTGTTAATTTTTATATATATGATGTTCCACAAGAGTTCTGTGGGGCATAGCCCAATAGGACTATGGTAGGGTATGCTACAAAATTAGTATTAGAACTTAGAAAGAGTGGTTCTGCGAGGTAGCACGACCCGACCTAGGTGGTTGGGGGTGTTACAAAATGGTATCAGAGCATGAAATTTTTTAGGTAGCACAACCCGACCTAGGTTGTTGGGGGTGTTACAAAATGGTATCAGAGGTCCAATTTTCAACACTGATCCTGAATGGCCCATATAAGTGGAAATTGAAGCAAAAGGTCAGAATGAATTGTTGTCGAAATGGACAACATTCAAATTTTAGAGCATTCATGAGCGTCAGGAGGACGCTAAGGGAACACCTTGACTTTGCTCAGAAGCTCTGGAAGTTTAGCAGTTCAAGAAAGCCATCAGAGGAAGGAAACCACAATAATTGTGGTTATGGGCCACAAAACTACATTTGAGCTGTTGGATCTGTTCGGGAGAAGGTAGACCCTTCACAACCGTTAGATCTAGAAAAATGAGGATGGTGGTTAAGCACCGAAGTCCTTCGGGACTTCGCCACTCTGATTGTTTTAATTTCTTTGTCATAAAAGAGGCAAAACCCATGAAGCTCCAAAATCCCGGAGCGAATCTATGTCATAGATCATTTGGGAGAATGCAGACCATTGAATTTCCCAAGTGGTTTGGCAGTTCGACAATTCGGGGAAATCCATTTGATATTGCGTGAAGTGGAGTTTTTTCCAAAGTCCCAAAGTCCAGAACCAATCTGGACCATCCATTATCAGAGAATTGTGTTTGCATATCGACCTGTTCAAATTTCTACCATTCGACAAATCGGGGGTTGGGTGCAGTTCAGCAGCGAAAAGCTCCGAAGCCTAGAGCTCCAAAGTCTCGAAGTCCCAAATCTTGGGAAACAGGAGTTCGAAAATTCATCGTTCGGATGTATTGATATGATCTGGCGAGGAATTCTCCGAAGTCCCAAAGCCCGAAGTCCCGAAGCTCCGAGAAACAACTGTTTAGAATTCGGCGTTTGGGAGTTATAGTGTGTGTTGGAGTGGGATCTCCCGAAATTCGAAGTGTTGAAGTTTAGGAGTGCCAATGTGATGTGGCAAGATGATGTCACCTAAGGTGGCATGGACCTACCCTAAGCCTACCATGTATCAGCTTATTTCATACCTTTTATAGGTCTTTTGTACCAATTGTGGCCTAACACACATCACTTGTCGGTGGGGCCACGTGTCACACCTAATTGATTGTTAGCATAACTAAGTTAACCCGAAAAGTTTGAAGTTTGGGTGTTTTGATGTGCTTCAATGTGTGATTCTCCAAAGTCCCGGAGTGCTGGAGTGACACGGTGTGATGACATCACCTGGAGTGACGTGGATCAGATCGATAATTTGACATTTGAGAGAGTTTTTTTGTTTTGATGTGAATTTCTCTGAAGCACAAAGCTCCAGAGCGTCGAAGTAATAAATATCTAGAGAGCGATGGTTCGAAATTTCACAAGTTTGACATTCGGGTGTTATAAAGTTAGATGGTGTGAAATCCTCCGAAGCTCGGAGTTATAAAGTCCCGAAGTGTCAAATGTGATGCGACATGATGACATCACCTAGGGTGACGTGGACTCACTTTTCACATACCACGTGTCAACTTGTTTCATGTTTTTCACATGTCGTTCGTACCAGTTAGAACATCACACATGTCATCCATCAAATTGAGCTATGTTTCCTCTCCTTAATTCTGCCACGTAGCACCCCTGTGGTGCATGGATACTGACAAGACTTTGGGAGTTCGTCAATTCAGGGAAAACATGATAAGACAAAGGTAAAACCTTCAAAGCGAGAATCTCCGGAGAAATTTGTTGGTTCAACATTCAGAGGAAATAAAGGATGCTATAGTCAGAAGCTCTGAAGCTTCGAAGAAGTACCCTCTGGGAGTTTGCCACTTCAGCACTTGGGTGAAATAATGGATGGTGAAGGAGAAACCTCTGAAACTCGAATTTTTGGAGCCCTGAAGTCTCGAAGCTCCAGATAAGCACCTATCAGTTAGCGCTTGGTCACAGCTCGTGGTCACATGCGATTGGAGGCCAAAGAAAAAGGGATAGTGCCCGAAAATTATTTGTTTTTAAGGAAGAAAAGGAGCTTAGAAAGGGAGACAGTGGGGTTTTTATTTGTTCAAAACTGCACCTAAAGAGGTAATAAGGCCGGTGAACCATATGATAGGATCCAACAAGGGTCCAAGAGCCAATTTGGCTCTAAGAAAGGAGAACGGTTGTACAAATATTACATCATAGAGAAGACCATTTTCAATTGTCCATAACTTTCTGCTCATTACTCAGAATTGAGCAAGGAAGCACTCATTAGAAAGGTCTTGGAAAGAGGATTCTTGGTATTCAACCATAATTAAGGATTGAGTAGCTTAGATCACAGGAACTCATACAGAATATTGTTGGTGACCATAAAAGGAAAATTGTGCATATATTACCAAAATGGTATATTATGGTTCTAGCTAACATAATTTGTTGTATGCTTGTTTTTGGATGTAATGATTACATTTAAAATAAAAAAAGTGCTACAGATGTCTACAGATAGAAGAAATACGGACATAGATAGTTCTTCATGTTACATTTTAGATCTTTAAGAAGTTGTTGGATTAGGTGTTGGGTTCAATAAGCAGCTTGGAAAACCCTAATGAAATTCTTGTTCGGGGAAGACATTCCAGGTGACAATTTTTACACATCAAATGTGAATTATAGGTGGGGAAATCCATCTGCAATACATGAACCATAGGTTCACATGGAGATGCAAAGCATGGGAATAAGGAAGGTTTTATGAAATATGAAAGATTTTGGACTTGATATGAAGAAGAAACAGAGGAACTTGAGGACATAATATTACGTCAAGAATATTCCACAAGCGGATCGAAGGTCGGGACTGAAGAATGTTAAGATAAAGAAGTACATAGTGGGAAGAACCAATCTATATATATTGATATATCGGGATGTTATTTTTCTGAAAAAGAAAGACAGCGTGTATACATGGAGTGAGTGACAAAATCTTTAAAGATCAGTCCTACAGTTTGGAGATAGCACCCCCATTATTGCTATCATAGTTCCTAGTGGAAGCATGGTATAAAGGGTATCATTATGACATGATAGAAGTTGATTACACATGTAAGATTGAAACCAGATGGGTCAAGACATAAGAAAGTAATAATTCTTCAAGAAAATCCAAGTGTTGATATAATCAGTCAAGAAAAGGCTAAATCAATTGATTCAATAAAGAAATATTAAATATCCAAGTTACTCAAATAACATGACTGGAAATATAATTGAGTCATGTAGGAGTTGGATCAGAGGGATCCAAGTAATAGGGAAATGATGAAAATTAATATCAGCATAATATGTGCCAGTTGCAAGTATGCAAAGTAGACAAGGAAAGATCCCTGGATGGAGTCAATTCCTTGAACATCCTAAGATAATGGAAGAAGAGATTATGAGGTAGATATCAAGCTAATAGGAATGCATGACAACACTCCAGGAGGGACAACACGAATATAAGAGTATTTTTCAGGCATTCCAAAGGTGTTGAAGGTATTTCCACAATAGCATGGAGATATCGAGTCGATAATAACTTAAAAGTGAAATGAATTTCTAAAGAGAAATCAATAAGGAACCATGAAGAAGAAAATGGTTCTATGCATGGTTTTGAATGCGAAAAGAGACGGTCCCTGACAAGAATCCATCTCAAGTGGCATTGATCCGTAAGTGAAATTCCCACGGGGTGGAAGTATCACTTGAAATTACGATGGTAAATTAAAAGCGGTATTAAGTACTTTTAATTAATTCTATGTAGCTAGTGAAGGAGGCATATGTGCATCCTTACAGTATGTTAGAGATTGGCTATGCAAGTCAAGTTTGAGGCTAGTTGGAAAAGAGAAGAGAAGTGTACAAGAAAACTCAAATACTAAAGTATTCAGTCAAGAAGGGGTTGAAGTAGTTCCGCCCAAAAAGTAACTGGATGTTGAAGACCCAAAGTCTATAAGACAACATGTTTGGAATTGTAATTCGTCCAGTATGAGTTGGATTAGTTGGATCCAGGAAATAAATGAATGATGAAGGTTAATATCAGCATTAGTATTTGTCTGGAAATGCAAAGGTAGCCAAGAGTGATTTTGCTAGAAAGTGCTCAGGACATAAATAAGCATGTGCAGTGATTACAGTGAGAGCACAATAAGATTCGGGAATTTGGGAAGAATTGAAGACTTTTGGGATCAATAAAAAAAAGTTATACATGAAGAAAAAGGTTGTTGTGATTATTGTAGAAGCAATTATGTTATGTCTTGTTTGACAACCATACAGAGAAAGGGAGAATTCTTGCATGTTTGCAAGTGTTGTTGATGATGTTGCTACATATGTAAGGAAGCAACAAAAAGCTGGAAAGTTGATTATAAGACTAATAAAGAGGCATGAGAGCTTCTATTGTCATCATCTAATCAGGTAACATCAAATTTATTTAATGGCAGCTATGCAAGTAAGTATTTCTTTGGAAATTATGTTGCATAATTGTCGAAGGGGAATTTATGTGATAATTTCCCCAAAAAGAATTTTATAATACACAATATGGTATTTTTTAAATGCATTAACATGAATAAGATACCACTAGGTGTGGTAAAGGCTAGAGGCATGTTATATTTATCAAATCTTCTTAGCTTTTGAATGCACACATTGACATAGTAGTATGTCATGTTAATTTGGTTATGAGGTAATAACCAAAGAAATAAAAGATAAGAACTTGTTATAGGAATGGATGCCAGAAAAGCTAGTCATGTATGAGACCAGGACATGGTTGGATATGGCAAAGTATGGATATAGAAAGGTTATGTACCACACAAATACCCAACGAGCTTCCTACCTTTAAATAAAACTTGGATTGCAACCTTTTTTCTAACACTAATGCACATCACATAATTATATTCTTGGTGTAGTGTTTGGGTCGAAAAGGAAGGCATCCAAATAATCAAGGAGACAATGGGAAGTGTGTGGAGAATGTGTCAAGACATTGGCCAGATTTCCAATTAATGAATGGTGAGATACATGAATTAGATAAATATCATTTTGAAAATCAATGCAAATGTGCATTGAATAGATATGCATTGAGAGTTGCACTTATGCCTAGTAAGTGGCAAAGTTTCACTCATACATAATAGAATTGTATACTTAAATGCATTTGTTGAATGTGTTTTGTGAGTGCATGCATATATATTATTGCATGGAAATAATTATACTAACGGCTGAAATGTTGCTAACTCATGGAGTTGAGAACATTTTAGGAGTTGTTAGACATTCCAACGGGAAGGTTGCAAGTCAAGTAGTCACATGAGCATTGACTACATGAAATTTTCTATTCAGCAAAAGAAGTAATGAACTAACGGATATCAATTATGAACAGGTGTATGCATAGAATGATAATTCATTCTATCTAATAAATTGTTTTGTAGTTGTGATTGAATTTTTAGTTATAGACAATTCTAAGAACACTTCTTAATTTTTTTGTACATATTGCAATGAGAGATTGATGTATAGCAAATACTGACAATTTGTTGGTTGAATGCAAGATAGAAGCATTGCAAGAAAAATGGTATTCAACATGGTGCTTGCTGAAATCCAGAAGGAAGACCACATCCTATTATTGCAATAACAATGAAAAATTATGAAATAGAATTTCATATTTTGGGGAAAAGTTGAATTACTTATGAAATAGTTTGAGTTCTAATGATAATTGCATGTGTGTGATGCAAATGAGATAATATTGATTAAAGTTGGAATGTTGGGAAAGAAAAACTATTGTTGAGGACACTAAAGCCCTATACTTGTAGAACCTTGGTGGGGTTATGGTAATGGGTTAGTTCTCTACTTGTATGTGAAATCCTTGGCAAGATGGATCATTGAAGGACTGCGTAGCAGTGAAGGGATGCCTGAGCCTAGAAGGGTGAGTGCAACAAGGAAGAGGCAACTAAATGATGCTTATGGTATGGTAGCTGCCATAAGGAGGGTGTCTCAAATGGAACAATGAGATGAATTATTTATGGAAGCAACTCTACGGAATAGAGCAATTGACTTCCAGTTGCAGTATGAATACTAGAATTGGTGTTGGAAAGTAGAGCACCAGATTGATAACAAGCTTCCAATAGCTAAAGCTTAGAGATTTTTGAAGAATTTGAATTGTACATGTATAAACAAGTTGCATTGAGGACAGTGCAAAAATAAGAGGAGGGGATTGTAATATCCCAAGCCTGAGCCCTAGTTGTAATTGGGAACGTAAATATGTTTTGTAGGCTAGTGAGCCAAGTGATTATAAGCTAGGAGGTTTATGTGATGATTAGGCAGGAGAGCCTAGATGCTAAATGTCAATGAGCCTATTTTTGTATATGTAAATACTCATATCATTAATATAAATACATCATTGCGTGTAGACCGACCATGATAAAAGAGAATGGGGGATTAAGATCCACTAGGTAGGGAAAGGGAAGGGGATAAGAGGCTAGGAAAAAGGGTTTAGCTTGAGGGCTTATTTCTACGGGAATATTATAATATATTTCCTAAAAGACTAAGGTTTGGGAAATAACTCATGTTATCCTAAGTTCCTTTGGGAAAAGTAATGCACTCCAAGTGGAGAGGAATGAGCTACAAGAGAGCCATGTGTCAATCTTGGCGCATGCAGTTATATGTGGGGGGAATCAGTTCGTTTTGGGGGGTGATCTTCCATTTTGGCCAGGCTTCCCATGCACTCACGCATGCATGAAGGGAGCCATTACCTCAATTGTCAACCTCTGATCATGGACGCACCTCTGAAACCTGTAGACATTTGAGATATCCCATGCTTTTCCTATGAAGCATAACGCACTATACTTTTCCTAAACCCGTACCGTACCTTAACGATTGGTTGTTGCTGCCAATGCATTTCCTTGGTTGAGCATGGCTTGCTTCCATCTTTTGTGTCCTTACCCATTTTTGGTTGCTACTTTCACTTGAGTCTATTGTTGGTTGATTAGGAGCGGGAGTGAAGAGGTGAGTTGTTAGGCCTGTGGATTGAAGAAGCAAGTTGTCAGGACTATGAGAAATTCTCTCCAGGCGAGAGAGTTTGTTGGGAAAGAAGAAGCAGGTTTTTCAGGCCCGTGAGAAACGCTCTCTAGGTGAGAGATTGTTGGGGAAGTGATTTTCATGTAGGGAGCTCAACTACAGCTATAGTTCTTTGAGAATTCTTGTATGACCGGTTGTTGAAGCCTTGGAAGGTAAGTGAGGCTGTCGAAGGATTGTTGATCAGATAAGGGGCACACTTCCTAGGGTGGGATAGGCATGTGGGGAATGAGAGGTTGTAGGCTATTAGTGTGGGTTGGCTCTTGAGATGAAATCCATCCTGTTTATCGTGCCACTTCCTATTGTCTCAACCTAGACTAGGAATCCCTTTACCTAGATGGATTTTAGTCCCAGCTCGGGGGTGAACCGTTGTTGAGAGTGATGAGCAATGTGGTCTAAGGCTGGGAGGTTCTTGGAAGGTCTTCATGTAGTTGGTGGTCATCTATAAAAATACAAGTACCATTTATATGTTCATTTACATGTGTATTTGTACATGTTTTATATTGAGGAGTATTGCATGTATATGATGTATGTGTAGGCTTATTGTTATTCCACATTAATTTGTGTATTCGTAGAATGTAATTGTCTGTTAAGTTTTATATATATGATGTTTTGCAAGAGTTCTATGGGGCATAGCCCAAGAGTTCTATGGTTGGGTATGCTACAAAATTAGTATCAAAACTTAGAAAGAGTGGTTCTACGAGGTAGCACAACCTGACCTGGGTGGCCGGGGGTGTTACAATTTCCTTAGTAATTTGCAGGCCAATACCTTTGTTGCAAATCTTACTACATCATCACTTATGCTAGCAACATCCAACCCTCACTTTCCGCTAAAGGTGTTGAACTTCTCTTTCATACTTTCATATAATGCTTTCTCCCCAGACTTATTTACGAATACTGTTGTAGGATCCTCCCCTACTATTGGAAAGCCCAGTATCCACGCAATCAGTTGTGTATTGATAGATACTGGTGGATCTAACCATAAATTCCCTCTATGGATGTAGCTCAATAACAACTTAACGTAGGCTTTTATTTCTAGAGTTCTGCCAAAGTGTGGGATTTCTAACAAGTTTGATATCCCTGATTTTTCTAACCTAGTCGCCCAACTCTTTGGCTCGAACAATATTCCACCTGTTCCTAGTACGCTTTTAGTGTGTAAATACTTGTCTTGTGTTAACTCAGGAAAATTATGTGCATTTTTTTATGTCACGGTACAAAAAAATTCAAATCAACGACCTTGCCCATCAGGTCCCCTTAAATAATGACACTAGGTGGTATTTCTGGCGTAACCAACAGGTACTTGGAATCCTTGGGAAGTCTAACTTGTGGTGTAGTGTCCTTTATCGGCAGTAGGTAATCCCTTGGAAACCCCGACTGTGAAGCCAAAGCTCCAGGTGTTTCCTCAAATTCTAGTGTGACTGGTGGGCGCATTCTGGATGGATTTCATGCTACAGTCAGTGGTGCCCCAACTTTTTGGTGGTTCCATTACTCTCTATTACCGATGCTCCTCTTTTTCGACTCTACAACTCGTCTATGTCGACTCTGGTTTGATTATGATATGATTTGCATTCTCACAATGCATATGAATGAAAATACCATTTCTCTGTCATCCCCTGGTGTGCTTTTATAACCCTTCGACAATTGTCCATGTACATTTGCTCCTGAATTAACATTCGAAGATTCCATCCGTTGTGTACTAAATGCATGATTTAATGTTTCTTTGTTACCATATCTACCAATGGATTTTTGCCTCGTACTTCCAGTGTATCACAATCCTCGACAACCTTTTCCACTTATGACTACGCGTTGTCTTTATGTCTTGTCATAAACGCGTTTTAACCATTGTTTCTGCCTTTTAATGCCGTTAATGGTCATTGATCTGGTTCTATGCATATTTTCTAGATTTTGTGTGTAATATCCATGCTCGATGCAATGTCATCCATCTGTGCAAAACTGACTTCTTCTATGCACTTACTCTTGTTGTAACTTACTTAATTTTTTCTTGGTTTTCCTTGGTTTTTCTTTTTCTTTTTCCCCTTTTTCCCCTTTTTCTTTCCTTTTCTCTTTCTTGCACTTTTTATTTCTTTTTCGTACTATAATACACTACTATGGTACATTCATTCTTGTGCAATTCAACCTAGTGCGTGAGAGGTCGTTCGTCCCTATAAAGTTTGAGTCGACTTCCATTCACCATTCCTCCTAGGACTTCACCATTCAACGTTTCCAACTGCACAACAATTTCCTCTGTCACATACTTAATTACGTATGGTCCTAACCAATGAGTTCGAAACTTTGCTGGATGTTGCATAAACTTGTTGTCGTATAGTAATACTAAGTCCCCCACCTGAAATTTTTTATGTTTAATATGTCTATCATGCCATGTTTTTTCTCTTGCCTTCTGAACTTGCTAGTGGAACCCTATGACAAATTGGTCTTCCTCAAGTTGTCACAACTGTGACAATATCTCCTCTATTGTGCTAGAGTCTGAAATATTAGTAATCATTGCAACACACAGGCTAGGCACAGTAAAATCCATCGGCATTACTTCTTCTTTCCCATAGACCAACCTAAAGGGTGTATTTCCAATCAATTTTTTACTTGTAGTCCTATATTTCCATAATACTGCAGGGATCCTCAAGTCCCAATCATCCCTTCCTACGTTGCAAATATTTTTCAGAGCATTCTCCATAATTTTATTAAAGGTTTCTACTATCCCATAGGCCTAAGGGTGATACGACGTACTCCTCTGATGATGAATTTGAAATTCCTCAGTCAATGTTGCAATTGTCTTATTCAGAAAGTGTGTCCCCTAATCACTCAATAGACTTTGTGGGCATCCAAATCATGTGACTACATTCTCAAAGAGAAATCGTGCAGCAGTCTTCGCACAATAGTCTATGACTGGTCCTACTTCTTCCCGTCTAGTCAAATACTTTGTCACAGTAATTATATACCTAGCTCTTGATCTTCTCGTTGGTGGGTTGATCGGTCCAACAAAGTCTATTGCCCATTTATCAAATGCCCACAATGTAACATGTGGGTGCAAAGGCATCTCATCCCTTCTGGATGGATTTCCCACCCTTTGACAAACATCGCATAACTAACAATATTCTTTAGCATCCTTGCGAAGTGTGGGCCACTAGAGCCCTGTGCACAAAATATTCAGTGTGGTCGTTTTACCTGCCTAGTGTCCTCCTATAATTCTTGTGTGTGCTTCTGAGAGTATCATTGATTTTTCATGATCTATCACACATCGTCTTAATATCCCATTTGCACCTAACTTGTATAATTTCCCTACAATTCGATCATAGTCCGTTGATTTAACTACTAAATGTTTCTTCTGTGCAACTGTCATGTCTAATGGAGCCATTCAAGTACTTAAAAATTTCACAATGTTTGTGTATTAGTCGTCCACCATTCTAACTACAAAAAATTTTTATCTGGCAAGTTGTCATCTAGATTCCATGCATCTTCTCCTGATAGTATGCATGATAAGTGATATGGCCCTACATTCAACTTCCCCAGTTTCACAACAACCTCAAAATCATATTCCTTGAACAACAACAACCATCTAAATATTCTCCCCCCCAACACTAGCTTGTTCACTAAGTATCCTAGTGCAGAATGGTTTGTATACATCTTAAAATGAGAACCCAACGAATAATGTCTAAACATCTGCAACGCATATACCATTGTTAATCCTTCTCGTTCTATGCTAGTGTAATTATTTTCTGTTGTTGACAGATTCCTTCTTGCAAATGCAATTGGATAGTCTATGTCTCATTCTCCTAGCTAAGATAATATTGCACCTAAAGCTATGGACGATGCATCCACATGAACATGGAATTTCTTCTTCTAATTTGGGAATATCAAAATTGGTACAGTCACTAGCTTCTACTTCAATGTATCCAGACCTTTATGACAGTCCTAATCCCACTGGAACTTAGCTTCTTTCTTCAACAACTTTTTGATAGGTGCCATAATCTGTGCATAACCCTTAATGAACTTCCTATAGTATCTTGTATGACCCGGGGTTTCTCTCAACTGTCTGACTGGTGTGGGTGGTTGTAAGTCCAAAATCACTTCAACCTTGGCAGGATCCACTGATAAGCCATGCTTGTATATCACATGGCCCAACAAAATTCCAAAAAGTGTGCAGAAAATACATTTCTTCAAATTTAGTGAAATCTGACATTGTCTACACCTATCCAACATTAACCTGAGTATTTCTATGTGATATTTCAATAGAATAAATATAGTCCAATCATGTAAGAAAAAATCAAGGAACTTATGAATAAATTCCTTAAAAGTTGTGACAACTACTCTTGAAAACATTGTAGGTGCATTCTTCATCCCAAAAGGCATTACTATGTATTGATAGCTTCCCCACTTTGTCACAAAGGTAGTCTTATGTATTTATTCTTGCAATATTAATCTAGTGATATCCTGAAAATCCATTTGTGAAAGAATAGACCTCATGCCCTCCTACATTTTCTAGCACTTCATCCATAAACGGTGTTGGAAATGGAGCATGCAGACATGCGTCATTTAGATTCCTTAGGTCTACACAAATCTCGATTCCTCTTGTTTTCTTATCTTGCACTACCATTGGACTTATCCATTATGATTCCACGACTGGTTTAATGATTTTGACTTCTAACATTCAGTCTATCTCTGAATTTACCTTCTCTTTATATTTTGGATTCAGTCTATAAGGTCTTTGTCTTACTGTCTTAGCACATGGTTGCAAAGGGATCTTCATTTCTCCTAACTCCCTAGCTATGCCTTTCATTTTTGAGAATGCAATTGGGAATAGATCCTGATACTCGCACAATAAATATGCAATCTTCTCCACAGTTTCATCATTTCAGTAGTCCTCTATCTGCGCAAAATTTGGGTTTTCTTGTGTCCCAATATTTTCCTTATGTGTCTTTAGTGGTTCTGGATACACATCAAATTCAAGCTCTAGTCCTTCTACTATGTGTTTCCACTCAGTTTCAGGTACTTGTATATTCCTTGGATCGGCCTCATCTTGTTCTTCTTTAGCAACATTATAACATTCTAGTAATTCATGAACAATCATAGAAGCTCTGTGTGCACTACACATATGTACTACCTCCATTGGTGTTTCTTCTAAAAATATCTTGGTTCTAATGGCCTACAAAGATGCATCTAGTAATGGAGTTTCATGTTCAAATGTAAATTTTACCTTAAACCTTTGAATTAGTTGGTCCCAACTCCTTTTTTCTCTGTGCATTTCTAGTTCTAGGTACCATTTCTTAGGAATTGTATCAAATGTATGTATAAACATGTGCATCCATTCCTTCTTCGATATTTATCTCCATATGTTTATGCACTCATCAACATGATCCGTTGGATCACCTACCCCTGTATAATTTTGTGCAATATACTCCACCTAGGTACCGAATGTAACTTGCATCAATCTTCTACATTGTTTCTAGTCTTCTATTCCTTCTTTGTGTGCATCCCACCATCTGGCTGGAGTGGCCTTCAATACAACATCTAATGCCAACAATCTTTGTTGTTCAGGTATCTGCAACTCAAATTCTTGTACAAAATATTTTATGTCAGTCAAACCATCATACGTGGGCAGGTCACATAGCTCCGTTGAAATCCAACGCAACGATTGAGTAATGTGGGCACATTGTCTGGTGGATACTTCATACATCATCTATTGCCAATGTTTCAGACCTTCCTCTGATTCTGACGTACATGAGCTAATGCTTCTCCAACTTAGTGCACCATTTGTAATGGGGTTAACATATTCATACATTCACGCAATCATATTATACAAGTTGTCAATGTCATTCCCTATCGTTGGCTCTATGTACCTCATTCCTTATGTTGGATCCAATGATGCGATAAATTTTAAGTCTCCTACCTCAAATATCATTTCCCTCCTCTTGATATTAATAATTTCTTGATTGTCGAAGGCTCATTCTAACCCCATTAGTGTTGGATATGGTTGTCTGTCATCCACGATTTAGATGACTTTGAAGTATGATATATTGTGCACCCCATGTATATTCACTTGTATCCCTATCAATCGTCCAATTGGTACTATCTTGTGTTGTTTTTCCAAACTTAATTGGATGGGAGACCATATCAATTTGGGTTTCTCCATAATCTCCCATGTTTTCTTTGGTAACACATTTACATCGGAACCCAAGTCTAAAATGACATTGTCCACATCATATTCCCCAATCTGCACACTTAGTATGAACTCTTCATTGGTCCTCTTTTTGCACAGTACATGATTCACTACCCTCTGTGTGGTAGGAATTTCCCTTTCTTGTGCGCAATGATCAATCATTTCACATAGTGTATTCAACACAGTTTCATCTTTCATCAATTCTACACAACTTCTCAAAAACTCTCTTATAGTACTTACCTTCTCAAGTGGATTTTCTAGTATAGTACGATCACATACCGAAGGCATGTCGACCACAGGAGGCGCAAATGATGTTGATGCTACCCAATTTGGTCCTAGTATCTATTTTCTTGTACTATAATACATCTCCTTTTCCAACCGAGGTTCAAACGTTGACATAGGTCTTGCTAATTTCCTCACTCATTGCTCAACCTGCCTCTCTCCATTCATCGCATCAACCTATGTTCTATCTCCCCCATGTGTGGCATATGCTATTATAGGTCCTTCATTGTGTTTCTCGGCTGATATCTTTTATACGTTCTGATTTGGGTTTTGGTTTCGATTCCCTCTTTCTTGCCACTTCGCAAGTAGTTAAGGATAGTCTTCTGTCACATGATCCAGAGCTCTACTATATGTGTAGGTTGTACAAGGATTTGGGTAGTCATGAGATAAGTGCCCTAGTTGATTAAAATTGTAGTAGATTATTGGGCCTCTACCTCTACCAAAACTTCCTTTTCCACGACCTATGCCAAACCCTCCTTGTTTCCTGGATTAAATCCTCTCTCATTATTATACTATGGACCACCTCCTTATGGTGAAACATTCTCCTCCTGAATCCTATACATATCTGAAGTGCTCTCTCTCATCAAATTGAAAGCACGAAAATCCTTCTCTTCATTCCCGACTGACTTGCAAAAGTTACAAAATAATTTCCTAGGCATACTCTGGTATTTCTATAGCAATGGAAAATCAGGTGGATGATGGCCCCATTTTTTACATATTTCACAGTACCCTCCTTTTGGTAATGGATTTGGTTCTCCAGTCGCCAAATATTGTGCAAAGGCTAGGCATCCATCCTTATGGTGGCCTTCAGTCCTACACTTGGTACACCATACTTGTTCCCACTTCTCCTTCCCTTTTGTAACCTATGCTAATAGAATGGTCAAGGCAGCTAACTATTTCTAGACTTGCACCATCCCCCCACCATCTCCTACAAGAGATGATTCCAGCTTCATTGCAATGTCTAAGGCTTCAAGATGTGACATAACCTTTTGTTGCACCAACGAGCAACGAATGTGTTGCAATAGTCCTGCAATAAACCATTCTTAGTGTTGTCGATCAGGAATCTGGAATGTCAACCTACCCATCACATCTTTAAATATTTGATCATAGTCTCAAACTGATTCATTTAGCACCTGTTTGATTCCCTTCAACTCAGTAATGTACTATGACTCAGATTTTGGCTTCTTAAACTCTTTCAACAATGCTTGTCTAATTTCTACTAAAGTACTTACTTGTCCTGTAGGTGTAGTACTTTGCAGTTTCATATACCAGACCAATGCGCGGCCTCTAAATTTTGTTGCCAACTGCGCAATCTTGATAGCCTCATTTTGGACATTCTTTGCAGCCCAAATTGTCTCACATAAGAATAGATGTTGTTCTGGGTCCTCCAACCCAACTCCTTGGAACTCAGGCAGCCTCAACGTGTTGTCTTACCCTGCTATGTTGTGTTATGTAGTACCTCCCCTCAATGATGTTTGTTGAATCTGACTCGACGCACTACTCCCACTACTCAGAATACTATTATTCTGACTTCCTCTACTGACTATAAGTGCTTTTGAAAAATCCTCAAAAGTTACCTCAAATCTCAGTGACGCACATGGGGTCGTGGAATCGACACATGATCTAGCTTGAGTAGGACTTAATGACTCTTCCATTATAGAACTGAACTGAGAATCCTCTTCCTCTCCCTCTTTGTGTGGTATTTCTATGATCGAGACTACTACGCAAGGTCCTCTCCACTCATACTCACTGCACGACTCTCCTTTCTCAGCCCCAGTCTTCAACCTCTTGTACCTTATTCCACTACGCAATACTCCAAACTCGTCTTCCTCTTCTGATACACCTTCTTCATTTCTAAGCATCATCAGTCCTTCCCTTCCTTCTTCATTTCTTTCTTCATTCTTTCCTATATTCATACCATATCCTGGTTAGCCCCCAGTTCCCCTATGTGCGTGAATCCCCTTAGCAGTGAGATTCTATCATCGTCACACATTTAATGCACAACAAAATATTTATCTAGGTATCTAATTCTTTCATAAACCTTCGACACAGAACCTTAAAGAAATCCCTCTCTGCAACACTATATGACAAGGTACATTCCACTGTAAATTCCGTAATATAACTCCTCAGTATGTTGTTCAACCATAAATCAACTGCTCATGAAGTATTATTACTTATAGAATTCAATTATCGTACCAACTCATGAGTCTAGTTCCTCATCCCTGAAGTACGATATCTCCCAGTATTCTCCACTAATATTTCTAACCATTCAGTCAAAATAATAAAAAATTCAACAAAGAAAATATCATGCATCTCTGTGAACACATAGCTTTGCAACCATTTTTCGTCGCTCATCCAAGGGTTTCTATTCTCTCCTCAGGCAAATTCTCATTCCTTCCTTTCCATCCATTCGACGATCTCTTTCTTAGTTGGCCTCCAAAACATTCCCTCAATTACAGATTATGGGTCCCGACAATGGAACCATTTGTTGGTACATTGTTATAAGACCCTAGGTTCAATTTATCTAACCAACAAAACCCTTTAGATATAGACCCTTTTGACATCACCTGCATGCAAGTGAAGTCTCACCCGAGATATCTACTAGGACTGCAGGAACCAATTTTCTGCAGAGATGAGGGGATGTGAGGTCATCAACATGTTCGTTGATACTTATATACCCTGTGTGCAATATTATGTGTCTCTTATCCCTTGATTAATTGGTAAAATCAATTATACAACACCATTATAATGCAAATTGAGACATAAACCATTCACTAAAACATTTATAATTATTGTGCATCATTCATATAACAAACATAGCTATAATAACCATGCGTAAACAACATATCCATGAACAACCACATAAAAAGATAAATTCAGACACCAAATTTAATGTGGTTCACCTAATCCTTAGGCTACGTCCACAATGACTGGATTCTTTATTATTCTTCATGCAAATATTCTCATGTTTTCACACTGCACTATAATAGATACATCATGATATCATTCCCCGTCCTTCCTAGTTGCTATGTAGTGCAAGCCTCTCTCTTCTTAATCTCCTATCATGTCGGCTTCTTTGCTATTCCACCCAATGGTAGGAAAAGATTCTTCTGATATATATATATATAGTCCTCCATTTTCATCTTCCATAGCTGGTAGTTTTGGTCATTAAATGTCTCGACCCTAAACTTGCATTCTTTTTCCATTGCTCCCACTTGAACCAAGAACCCTCCTTTCGATTTTATCATACAAATGGACCTTTGGATTTGATACTTGTTGTTAGGAATAGGATCACATAGCAATAATAATAATAAAAAAATCAAAATGAATGTGGAAATAAAACACAGAAGAACACAATACAAGAGAGACACCAATATACATGGTTCACCCGATATGGGATATGTCCACAGAGAGAGTCATTCCTTCCATTATTGCTTCTAACAAAATGAAGGGATAACACCTACAAGACATCCACTACAACCTCCTCTTCGCTCTCTCACAATATCCTTTCTCAGACACAATATTCTCTCTCTCTCTCTCTCTCTCTCTCTCTTTCTCTCTCTCTCTCTCTCACACACACACACATCCTTTAAATAGGCTTCATTAGATATAATCCTTCGGGAAAATACCATGGGTTACCCAATACCATGGGCCTGTAAACCACCAATGGTAAGCCCATCATTGACCATAATATAATTCCCCCATAAAGGAAGGATGTCTTCTAGGGAAAAAAATCACTAATATAACTTATATCGTCTGATCTGCAACCTAATAATGAATGGTCCAAATTTACTATGAAATTACAATGTCTTACAAGGAATTTTTCAAAAAAAAAAAATCTTCGGGGGTGCTTCCCCCGAATCCCTACCAAGGGGGCTCCAAAAATATTGGCATCACCCCCTGGAGACAATAGCAGGGGAGGGGGGGGATTCCCCTCCCCACACACCCCCACCCATCAAGAACTTGGATCCAAACGCAATTGAAGCAAGACCTCTAAATCAATAAGATAATCGAGCTCCATAACCAACAATAGGAGCATGCATGGTTGCACATCCCAATGCATGAATGAATAAATAATTGCTTATGAATTGGATTTATCTTTTTTCTACATATGTACCTGGTGGTGTGTCTCCCTATAACAAACACTTGTTGATTTTTAATGGTTATGGAAACCATGTAGCCTTACAAACCATGGAGGAGGAAAACAAGAAGGGAATAGACTTGTTGACATTGCCTACATCACTACTCATAGGTTGTAACCCCTTGATGTGAGTGTGTTTCTCCCTTTTAATAGTTACTTCATGTCTAAGAGAGCATGTTAGATGGAAAAAAACACAAGGATAGAGATAGAAATATTTGAATGAGTAGATCTAACTAGTAGATATTTTAAAAGGGATCTTACTCCTTCAAATATCAAGGTTGGATTTAGGTGAATTGGAATATAGCTACTAAATTATGATGCTCTTATTAATTATATGTGTTATATCCAAGGTTTTGAGGTACATGGCGAGGAAGATACAAATGTTTCATTGAACATGTTGAACCTCTCTCAAGGATATTACCAACCATTAGCTCATGAAGATGAACATGTTAGTGTTACTCAATCAGATGATAAAGCAACTCAAGAGAATAGGGAAGTTGTTGCATGACATGAACCAAATATTGATTCTATAGAAAAATTTTAAAATGATCCCGCTAAACTGAATATACTAAAGTTTGTCAAATAATGATAAGTCTCAATAACCAAATGACATTGCCAAGCCAAGTACCCCATATTTAGTGGTTAATAGAGGCCATGATGAATATTAATAGAAATATTGTTACTATGACTAATGAAGAAAGTCTTAACATGCCTTCATTGCCAACATATTTGAACAACAATGGAATTATCACCATTCTGCAAGGGGAAGGCATTGTTCCCATTGGTGTGGATTTTAAAAAGAAAACCATCACAAATAGGTTTCTAAGCATTTGTTTACCACTTTAGTTTGGCCATTTGTTTGGCGATGATATGTTGTGCTCGTGTTCAAATGGGTACCCTGAATTTTAAACAGTTCCTGCCAAAATATACCAATGAAGGTGGGGCCTTGATCTAAGACAATGGGAATGAGCAAGCCATGTAACTCAAAAACCTAATCCATCAAGCTTGGGAAACTAAGGAGGGTGTAAATGGATGTGATAAGGCACAAAAATTAGCATATTTGGACAGACAATTGACTAGCACCATGATCATTGATTTGTTACCCACTTTAGGGAGTCCCATGATAAAATCCACAGAGATGCCAATCCATATATGTGTTGGAATCGATAGTGGTTGCAATGCCCCTTGCATCTTCACTATCTCAACCTTGTTTAGTTGGCATGTGTCATAGGCTACTACAAATTCTTGGATGTTAGTTTTCATACCCTCCCAGAAGAATGAGTGCTTAGCTCTTTCATAGGTTTTATGAAATCCAGAGTGACCCTCTATAGGTGAGGAATGTAACTCCTCTAAGACTTTTTGTTTTAAGGTAGAAGACTTTACTAAAACAATGCACCCTTTATACCTCAATTCATCTTTTTTCCATGTATACCCATTAGGAGGGTTGGGATATTCTTAGAGTTTTTGGATCAGTTGAACTATAGATTCATTTGTTAGCCATTCTCTATGGGCTTCTTTGAGCCAACCTGTATTCATCCTCTACAAATTGCATAGATAATTGATTCAACCACCACATTTTCTTTACCCTCCTTACATATATCTCATAATAATATCCCACAATTTTAGTAACCCACTTATGTTTCTCTGATGAGGATAACCTTTGTTATAAGAAGTACTTCAAACTATGATGGTTGGTCTTGATCTGGAAACACCTCCCAATGAGATATGGGTGACAGGTCTCCACTGCATGAAGGATGTCCATCATCTCTTTCTTGTAGGTCGATTTTCCCAAATTGTGATCATGGTGAATACCAAGGGGTGCCCTTCTTGCATCAATATCACTCCAAAACCTCTGCTCAACGCATCACATTCCATGATAAAAGTCTTAGTAAATATAGCATTTCTAATACTAGAGTAGTGCACATGGCATCATTTAAATCTAAGAAGGCATGTTTAGTGACCACACTCTAGAAAAATGAATTCCTTCTTAGCAGTGAGGTTAAGGGACCATCAATTTATCCATAATTTTTCACAAACTTCTTGAAGTAGTTGGTAAGTCCTAAGAATCCATGCAAACTCTTCAGGGTCTTGGGATGGGGCCAATATTGCATAGTTGTGACTTTCTTGGGATAAACTCATACTCCATATTAACTTACGATATGATCTAAATATTCAACGTATAAATCCCCACAAGCACATTTGGAGAGTTTCACGAATAGTTTGTGGTCCCGAAAAACTTGCAAGACTCTATCAACATGCTCGATGTGATATTCTCATGTTTTGTTGTAGATCAATATATCATCAAAGAATACTTGCACAAAATTGCATGGGAAGGGTAAAAAAATATTGTTCATGAGGCTCTAGAAGGTGGATGGAGCATTGCAAAGGCCGAAAGGCATTGCTAAAAGGTCATAATGACCTTCATGTGTACATAAAGAGATATTAGGGACGTCTGCCTCTTTCATCCTAATTTGGTGGTATCCATAATGAAGGTCAAGTTTAGTGAAAAAATTGGCTCCGTGAAGCTCATCCAAGAGCTCATCAACAACTAGGATAGGAAATTTGTCCTTAATGCTCAACTTATTGCAAGCCTTGAAATCAGGACACATGCATCAATTACATTCCTTCTTTAATTCCATGACCATTGGTGATGAGTAAGGGATACTACTAGGACGTATGACTCCTACTTACAACAATTCCTAAATGAAATTTTCAATTTTGTTCTTCTATGCAATAGGGTGCCTATAAGGATGCACATTGGGTGGTTGAGTGCATGGAATGAGAGGAATACCATGGTCATGCACCCCACATAAAGGTGGTAAATCTTGTGGTGTTTCAAATACCTATTGATGCTTAGAGAGGACTAGCTACAAATTAGGGTGAATCTGTCGTGGGAGGGTGTCCCCTAATTGTATGGCATTGAACTGTGTAATAATACCCAAGTGGCCTTTATTCCATAACTTCTCCATATGATGAGAGGTGATAATTTTAGGGGAACTAGATGTAAGCCTCTTGAGTGTGTGTTTCTACCCTTCTTAAATGAAATTCATGTATAAATCCTTGAAATCCATGGTGATAGGACCCAAAGTGCGTAACTATTCTACCTCGAGAACTATATCACAGCCACCCATTTCAATAGAAAACATATGAGTTTTGAGATGATACTCACCAGTCTATAGTTTCACATTTTCACATCGGCACCCACATTTCATCATACCACCATTGGCTATCATAATTTAAAAATTATATATGGGACATACATAACAATGGATTTTTTGTGCCACTCTCTTATGAATAAAATTGTGGGTGCTACCATTGTCCATCAACACAATCACTCTGTGGTGCATGATGTAGCCAATCAATTTCAAGGTTTGGGGTGTCGATAAACCTGATAGGGAATGGAGAGAAATTTGGAGTTCCTCACAAGGAGCTTGCAAGGGGACTTCATTGTCCTTGGGAGGGGTGACTGTGTCTTCCAAGTTTTCTTTAGGAGTATCTTCAACGAGAATGTAATATGAGTAGTCTTGTGGAGCTACATTCATTTGAAACAATTCTTGTTTATTACATTTGTACCCTTTGAAATATCGCTCGTCACAATTATAAAAAAGGTTGAGGTGTTGGAATTTTTCCATCTCTTCGAAAGGCAAATTTAATATTCTTAATGCATGAGAGGTGGTGGAGCTAGTGGTAGTGGCTACAGGAGGGCCATTGCGAGTAAGGAATGGGGGTCTTTTGGTTTGGATATTGATCACCATATTACCTTCTCTATCTTTGTCACAATATTCCAACCTTGTGTTTGAATGTTGCATCATGGCATATGCTCTAATTTCCCCCTTAAGACCATTGATGAAACACTTTTTGAAAAATGAATATGATAGGCCTTATGTGTGACTTACTAATTTCTCAAAGGATGTGATATAGTCAATGATTGTTCCCATTTGGCATAATTTTTCCAGTCATCCTAGATTGTGAGTGTCATGTTCAAGATAAGCATAAAGGACCTTTACAAACTAGGTCGAAGCAATGTAGCCTCCATAAGATTTCTTATACCATTGCAAATGTTCTACATCCAAATATAAGACTCCCATTTTTAGTTTTTATAGGTCATTAGTAATTCCAAGGAGGGAGAAATATTTTTCCATTTGGGTAACCTAACCTGAGGGATTGGAACCATCAAACTTGTTCATGTGAACCTTTGGAAAGTGATGCCACGAATTGTGGTCCTAAAAGGGTGGGAAATGGGAATTCGGGAAGAGCACGCAAGTGTCTTGTTCTGCATGTGCTAAGTATTCCTCCTTGGTTGGATATATGCTTCGGTTTGACATATTTATACCCAAGTGTGAACATAGAGATCCCACCACTTGTAGGACCTCATGATGTTGGTTTTCAACCTTTACGAAAATCCTTGTGAATGAAGGCTCAAGGTTAGAAGCATTGGTTTCAAGATGTTGGCGCTTTATGTGTAGGTATTGGGATTGGTCATTAATGGTTGTCATGTTGTGAGTAGGGACCACTTAAGAACCTGTCAAAATGTTAAGCCTAACTTATCTCACTACAACTAGTGGCATGAGAGGATTCCTTTGAGATATACCACTAACAATGTATTTTTGGGACACGAAAAAAAGGTTATGCAAGAGGTATACCCATGCGATTGGCATGGCACAAGGAATATTTTGAGATGGTCTCTCATAATGGTGCTAGAAAGACCAAGAATTATTTTTTAGAGTACTATTCTTGTGGGGGTATTACTCTCGGTCATTTATTATTGCGATGACAGAATCTCAAAATTCCTTCTAGATGCAAAGATGTAGGAATTTTGTTGGATCACTATTAGAGCTATAGAGTTTGCAGGGTCTTAGTACAAAGGAGTGATAGGTGCTATATATCTCTTATATATGTGCAGGGTCCAACAATAATACTTTCCCTAATATCTCAAGGCACTAACTAAAGAGGCTCAACCTTTCCTTTAGCCATATGACCCAACTACCCAAGTACTAGAGAGTGATCTCCCCGACTTCTATTCTCTGTGTACTATAGCAATAAGACAATTGATTGATTTGTCTAGACTTGGTTTCATGAATACCTAGGGAACTTCTGATATCCTTGAAGGTGTGTGGAAGTGAGATTCCGTATAGAGGTTCTATCTTATGTGATACTACTTGAAGGGGTACCAACAAGGATTACAAGGGTTTCCAACAAAGTGATTCTACTTGTATTTCCTTCGTGTATTCTTCCCAAACTGCAATTTTACCTCTAAAAGACAAATCATTGTGTTATTTAAAGATGCCAGAATAGATCTCTTACCTAGAAAAAAAATCTACTAAAATTCAGAGGTGTGTTGGCTTAGGAAAGAGCTCTAATACCACTTGTAGTGTTCCTTAACCCTTAAACTTGAAACAAAAACTAGATATACATAGATAATAAGTGTGTAAAACCATATACAAGTGACAATGAGATAAAATATGCAAATTAAACCCTTATATTATTGATATTCATAATAGAGAAAGCAATGTTCACTTGCCTCTTAAGGTGGGGTGACCTTTCACTAAGCGAAGCTCCAAATCCAACAATACTCGACAAAACATTCCATAGCCTCATATCTCTTTAAATAGATACTTCAATAGCAAAACCATAACTACTTGTGGTCCCATCATTAATGACTACCAACCAGCTAGAGGGCCTTATTTAATAAAGATGGCCCTTTTACATTAAATCACTATCCACTACTGTCTAATGGGCCTTATTCAAATAAGATAGTTGCATACATTAATTAACCAACTTCTAGGTAGCCTAAAGTAGAGAGGTTAGGGTAGGACCCTAAGAATTTGTCTCATTTTCTCGTAGTATTCCTAGCAACTCATCAATTTCCACACAAAATGCTTTAAATAAGAACCTTGGCAATATTTGAGAAGAGGCAAGATAATGCTATGGCAAGTTACAACATGGAGAAGGGAAACCCAATCATCAATAAAGATAAACAACAAACCATTGAATATGCAGTGCATTGATCAATCAAATCCTACTTAGTTCTCTAAACATTACATGCCATAATCAAAAGGAAACCCTCATAATCAACAATATGAATGTGGAACCAAAGGTAGCATTATTGAGGTTCCTCTCCTGGAAGTGATCAAAGAATAATGGCGGTGATTAGGACAAATAAAAAAAGAACTATCATGGGGATATACTTTTCATTCGTCCTGAGCATACCATACTACTTAGAATCCTAGTCACCATGCAACATCGGCGCAACTTTGCTAGTTGGGCATAACCATCAATGACTTGTATCACCCAAACTACGCCTAACCAACATGTCTTGACCAAACCCAAGCCAGGCACCTTGTACTTGCAAAATTTCATAGTGCTTGTTTCACTATAGGAAATGAAGCCTTATCGCCACCTAACGATAGGCAAACAACTATCACCTCCCTCGATCCAAGCATACTTGAACAACCCACTGCCCAACATGAGACCATGCTATCATCCATCTTAGGCCAACACATGATAGTCCATGAAGATCATGTCTCTGGTTCACCAAACATTCACACACCTTCAATGCACTTATTGACATTGTTTCATTAACACACACACAATCCATCACATTTCCAAGTCGCACCATCCTCCGTCAAATTTTTCTAGCTAGAGCCTCCTTGGTTGTCTGATGCTAATAGGAAAGACATCCTTGGTTCTCCTAACCTACATGCTAGTATACTATCATAACCATCTCATGAATTTCCATGAGTCAGTCACCAAAGCTACCAAATTGTATGGACTTGTCATGCACCCTTAATCATGTTTTCCCAACACATCATTCATCATGCCATTGCCAATGCCACCTCAAGTTGGGTCCTTACATTCCCCCCCACTTGAATTGTTGAAGTCTTAGTCAACACGACCCCATCAACTCCTTTGATAGAAAGGGTGATGGTGGTGAACAAACACTTCCGAAATTTCCACATTTAAATGTGGCTTTGATACCATTTGTCATGGGACTAGACTTTTGGTTCCGTTTGAGCATCCCATACCACTCAAGAAGCCTAGCCGTTGCATGACACCAATGTGACCTTGCTTGTTGGGCATGACCATCAATTGCTTATATCCCCCAGACTACACCTAACCAACAGGTCTTGACCAAACCCAAGCGAGGCACCTTATACTTGCGGAATGTCAAAGTGTTCGTTTCACCGTAGGCAACTCTATGTCATTGCCACCCAACCATAGACAACCTATTGTTACCTTCATCAAGCCAAGCATACTTGAACAATTGATTGTCCAACATGAGACCATGTTGTCATTCATCTTAGTCCAACACATGATAGTCCATGAAGATCATGTCTTCAATTCACCAAACATTCACACACCTTCAGTGCACTTATCAACACTATTGCCTCGCCATGGATAACACACACAATCCATCACATTGCCAAGTTGTGTTGTTCTCCATCAAACCATGTTAGTCAACATCTCGTCCATCATCCGCCCCTACTATGCAAGACATTCTTGGTCCTCCTAGCCTACACACTAATACATTGTCGTAATCATCTCACAAATCACTATGAGTCGGTGACCAAGGCTACCAAATCATATGAACTCCCTATGTATCTTTAGCCATCCATCATGCCATTTGGTAATGCCAAGTCACTTAGAGCTATTTGGTGATACCAAATTTTCAGATCACTCATTGTTATTTGGTGATGCCAAGTCACTCATTCTCTCACCTATCGTTGACATGTGACATTCCATTTGCATTACCTCCCTTTCATGCCAAAAGGCCAGAAGAATTTTAGAAATTGAAATCTTCATTCAATGAATAGAGAAACTGAGGAATTGATCTTGATTAATTAGATTCTTAAATGTCCTTTCCTCTTGTGCCAAAGGCCATAGTACTTATACTCTTGATTAATTAGATTCTTAAATGTCCTTTCCTCTTGTGCCAAAGGCCAGAGTACTTATACAATTTGGAGTCTTAAATGAGTGGAGACAGCGAGGAATTGTCTGGCAGGAACATGCGTGGGCTTTCTGTCCACCATGAACTTTTTAGATGACACCAAACTCGCTGACGAAATGCACTCGACATCACACCTCTTTAACAAACATTCAAAGTAGTTTAGAGTGGAAGTTAATTCTCTGTCTAAAAATGGGAAATCCGGGAACGTCCTTCATAACATGTGCGGAGCCTAACCAACCGATGGAAGACACGTCATACGTGACTGACGGTGATCATGGATCTTTCACTTTTAATTGACATCCGGCTTCGTGTGGAATCGCCCACGTGACTTTGAAGTTGGGCAGTATACAACAAAAATGCACCGCCAGCGTGTCACCACGTATACTCTTTTCCCACGGAGACTTTATAAGCTCGGCAGAGACGCTGGTGAAGCTGCCTAAGCAGAACGCAGATGAGAAAAAAATCACATTCCATTGTGTATTGAATTGTGAGGCAATGCGATTGAAGTAGAGACGAGGATAGCCGAGGAGGGATGGGTGAGGGGCGCCATTATCGGGGCCGGAGCTTCTGGGATAGTCAGCCTCGCTATGATCAGGTCTAATGGCCAACTCTTTGCAGTCAAATCCGCAGCCGGTTTTAGTTTGGCATTGGATAATGAGTACCAAATTTTGCGGCGTCTGGATTCTCCATACATTGTTCGCTGCCTGGGGCGCAGTTGCAGCGTTGAGAACGGTGCAGAGGTGCATAATATGTTCATGGAGTACATGCCAGGTGGCAGCATATCGGATCTGCTGACTAATTTTGGAGGGCGGCTCGACGAATCCGTGATCAGGGCTTACACTCGTGGCATGTTGCATGGAATCCATTACCTCCATAGGCAGGGGATTGTGCACTGCGATATCAAGGGGAAGAATGTTCTTGTGGGTGCCAATGGTGTGAAGCTTGCTGACTTTGGTTCTGCCAAGACGATTGGTGATGAGGAGAAGGGCCTGGTGGCCCTGCAATTGAGGGGGACCCCTCTGTGGATGGCTCCAGAGGTAGTGAACCAGGTGGAGCAAGGGCCTGCTTCTGACATTTGGTCTCTGGGCTGTACTG
>JASDQU010881839.1:11399-24947 GCA_032191745.1 Picea mariana
AACTTATAAAGGTTGACCATTGCCACCACAACATCTCTTCCTATGAATTTAGGTCAAATCTCCTTTGACACAATGGGGAAACCATAGAAAACATGTTTATGATATTCTTTATGATTTAAGGGGTGATGGATTGCCAACATCAATGCCTATCCAATGGGTGATGGATTCAAGTTCAACAATCAAGAGGATTCAAACTTATATGGAAGGAGGCATAGTTAGGATATTACAAACATGCCCTAACCATCCACATGGACTTAATTCAATATGGTAAAAATTAAAGGAGGTCCCTTTCAAAGATGCTCCTCCCAAAAAATACAAAATTAGCCAAGTAATAACATGCAACCATGAATAATTAAGGGATAGCCACATATGAAACCATAAATTAAGTAAACATAAGCATGGGTACTTATTTATATAAAAAAACAACCAACAATACATCATTTATCATATGTGATTTCACCACAAGATCAAGATGGCCTAAATGTGCCACACTTAACCTTCAATCCTATCTAGGACATCCCTAAAAATAGAGTGAATATCCATAACCAAAAAATACATCCTTCACAAAATAAAAGGATTGTAACAAGATGAAGAGGAGGTCTCAACTCATCCCTAACACCCTCTTCTAGAAGCAATATTACCCTTCTCAAAGATTATTTTAATGGATTTATACTAGTAATTTGTTGGAGATATTACACGCCCACCTATTATTGTTTTTTTTAGGTTGATTAGTCTATGTTGAGGGTGCCCCTCATCAAAGATATTCTCCCCTAGATGAAGGTGCCACATCCTCTTCAGTCATTACTTGCACTTTCTTTATACTAATGGAGTAGAGTCATGCATGGCAACCTCGATATTCTCACCAAGTGTTGCATGTCCACCTTGGGATCATCACCATGAGGGCACACTTATCTTGGTATAATAACCATGAAGGCATGACACATGTGCATGCATGAATCTATCCTCACTCCACTTGTGATTAGCCAGTTAACTAATGACTCCAAGACCAATTAACTAAGACTAGGTGGTAGTTCAGTCCAGATCATGTTAGTGGGTGTTCACATATCTCTAGATCACTACTATGTCACATTAGTTCATCCATGTAGATTATATCACATGTATTTTTCCATTCTATAATTTGGTTAATACAATTTTTTACTCTGTGGGTGTGTGTGTCTTTCGTTTGCAAGCTTTGTGTGAATTACAACTAGTTTGATTCTCTATGCAGGCTTCGCCCAAACTTCACATGGTATCAGAGCCCACATTTTTATAGGAGTAAGGTGCACAAACACTCATTTACAAGTACAAAAGATTGCAAAAGTTAGAAATAATGGATTTTCCCCTGTCAACTCTTCTTACGCTACCCGACTATTTTGGGTGGAAGATAAAAATCCTACTTTAGCTCAGAGGTAGAGGCTTATACCAAATAACCATGGATACAAATATGGAACCAACATCAACAATTGAGAAATCCAAATACTTCAACTACATGGATGACGCCATCGTTCTCATTTGCATATCGATGTCTCCTAGGCTATTGTTTCATATTGAATCCTGTGCTACTCCAAAGAAGATTTGAACTACTTTTGAAGGTCTCTTTGAAAAAAAAGATGAGATGAGAGGCCACATGCTCGAGATTGAGTTGAATTCATTGGATCTCAGAATATTTGATAATATCCAGGATGTTATGACCCAAAGGGGGAATATAAATGGTTAAATGTATATGATATGACCCCAAGGGGAGCTATATATGGGAATAAATGTACATGTAATGTGTAAATATATATGTAATAGGGTTGGAATAATAGTAAAGGGGCCTAAACCTAGCCTTCACCTCTCCTTTATAAATAAGAGAAAGGTTTTGTACAAAGGGAGGCTTGTTGAATAAAGAGTCTTAGTGTTTGTTTGTACTTGTTCTCCTTTGTTGTTGGATTTGTTTTCTTGTTAGTTAAGGCTTGAGGGGTAGTAGTAAATATTTTCTATGTTAGCTATCTCCATGAGGGATTGGTTAGCTAGATATTTCTTGTTGCTTCCTTGGGTTAATCTTGTTGGTTTTCATTTACTAACAACTATATTTAACTTGTTTAAAGTGGTGTTGTGTATCTTTCTTGAAGGATATAAGTATTTGAACCATATTTAGTGTTTAGGAGGTCTAGGGGTCTCTTAGGACAACCCTCAAACCCCCTTTTTCTTTGTTGGTTATTGTTGTATATTTAATCTCATTTCACTTTCCTTTTAGCCTAATTTTTCTTCCATTTATATTATTGTCTTAAACAGGAAAATTGACCAATCTGGTCAATTTACCCTTCTGGGACAACCATCTTAGTTGGTTGTTATATTGTTGTCATTCACAATTTTATATTTTATTTAGTTCAGTTATATTATTGAAAATCACTAAAATTTCATTGCTTGCCTGTTAGGATTTAACCGATTTCATGTTCTGCTCCTCCTAAGCGGTCAAGAACCAATTGAACACTTTTTTGAGGCAAAGAGGCCAACAGGACAACAAACAAAAACATCAGGACATACTTGTAAAATCCTTCCCCCACTCTCAATTTCACACTTATTTTGATTTCATTCAGTTTCACAAACCTTGCACATGTTTCAGTGTTATTATATCATTCTTGTGGAGAGAAATTTCCATGTTTTTCATGTAATTTTATGTTCATAAATAATCTCAATTTTCTCTTTATATATCATCATTCAATTTATTTTTATTAGATAATTTCAATTCCCCAAACAAGGAACTAGTTGAGGTTCTCGTGCATATGGTGACTATGTGGCCCACAAAGAGCTTCAACCCAATTCCTTTAGGTTGAATAGTGTAAGTGTTTAGTTTATCTTTGATTGAATTTATTTGAGTACCATACCACCCGAGACGAAGGTAAAAAGGCGCATAACCCTATGATTGGGTGATGGTTGGGTTCCCATACCATCATACCTACTATGGTTAATGTCAAGTTTAGTAGGGAGGGTGAATTGGTATTCACTTGCATTGTTATTTTCTCTTTTTCTAACTTTCAGGTTGTTGCCCCTAAAGGGGCCATTCAAAACCAACAAACAAAAAACACCAAAAACATGCAAAAAAATTGAAAACAAAGGAAAGGGCCCGACTTACGAAAAAAAAAAAAAAAACAAATCTATTATATATAAGTTAGCTAGATTTCAATTTTTTTTGACCAAGAGACACGTTTGTGAAAGAAATATTTGATCTCACCACGTGGATGGCTTGGTCTTTCAATTCATGCAATTTTAGTTTCTAGACTATTAAGAGTCAAAGCCAAGGAATATTCATTAGGAGCTCCTCATAATTTGTCTACTTGGTATCAATTGAGTGATCTTGATTGCTCTCGTAAATTACAAGGTCAAGAAGTTGATTAGCTTAGCTTGGCTAGAATACTACCCTGCTTGGGTAAGCTCAACTAAAACTCCATCAGGGAGGTCCTAAGCCTCTTCCTTTTCTCAGGTATCCTTCTTCCATCCAAGAATATTTAATAGCTCGAAAGCACTAGTGACAAGAAGGGGCTAATCCCTCCTTCTCTGAATGCATGGGTCACTCTTCATTCTAAGCCATGTGGTCTACCTAAGCTCACTATTTTTATACTAAGTGGAACATTTGTGGGATAATAGGTGTTTTCTTGATCGGGAGGACCTTCAAAACGGTATGGTAACCATTTCTTGTTTTTAAACAACTTTAAAATCACAATTAAATATATATTTAGAGTATTCACCTCGCCAGTCCACCCAACACCTTGGATAATGTTAAGCTACAACCAATTGCATCCTCCTTACATAGTTGTTACAAAAAAATAAAGGTATGTCATCTCATTTTCATATGCCTTTTTAGACTTTGAAAAGTATCGGGACCACGTTTTGGGTAATACTGGGTCATTATGGGCTAGTTCCCATGCTTTATGAGTCCTAAACAACTTGTTTTTCATCACTTACAACCACCTTAAAATAATTGGTTGTAGATTATTAAAGGAGTTTTGACTCTTGTTTTTCATTAATTTTGCGTAAGCCATCCACCGAGCTATTGTTCGGAACCCTAGTTTACCCCAAAAAACAATTTCAAACCTTTTCCCAAGGCCTTAAGGGAGTGAACAACTTATTTTTCACTTTTATTAGTTCGTTTTCCCCAAAAACGCAATCTCTTTTTCATCCCATTGTCCATAATTTTCACCCCCAGGCCATCTTGGCCACTCAGGAAGTTGAGGAAGGATAATACCCAAGGTGGGTGGTCCTAAGAGAGATTTTTCATAAGTCTTTAACCTCTCATTTTCCTACTTTTCACCACCTCAAACATAGGACCATATGATCTGAAGGTAGTCTTTGCCTCATTTCGAGCTATCAAAGAGGTTGTAACCGGCTTCACAGCCAAATACGTGGTATCTGTCCTAACAGATGGATTTTTCTTATAACCCTAGGCATTGGTTTGGCTTTTTTTTTTCTCAGTCGACAACCTATTCCAATAAATTATCTAACTCAACTATTAGTTAGTCCATATATGTGTATCTATGTTTTAGAGACTTTTCTTCTTATGCAGTTGTCTAGGACCAAACAAAACACAGTTACACATATACAGTTTGAGACATGGTGACATTCTCTCCGCATGAAATTACCACATCAACAAATCAACCAATTTTTTACATACACTAATCTAACACACACAATAGTGGTTCATGCAGCTTTATACCTATGTAGTATCTCCATTTCATACAACATTGGGTTCCATAAGGACTTCCCCTCTACCAAAAATAATCTTGGTAGTTGTTCTGGTTGTCTTTGGCTAAGTGCCCACCTAGAACAATCTTCTTCAAATATGGTTTCTTTTTTGGAGACCACCCTCCACTTGAATATTTCTTTGATGCAAACCCTATACATTATTTTCTAGGGCTTCTCTCAATATTTTTGTTTCAAATCTTGATCTCTCAGAATTAGTTCTCTTTTTGGAGACCACCCTCCCACCCAGTTCTTTCTTCAACACAAAACCTAGACACATTTTTCTTAGGGATTCTCTCAACATTTTTGTTTCATATTTTGAGCTCTCATATTTGGTTTTTTTTGGAGAACTCCCTACCATCCAGATCCATCCTTGACACAAACCCTGGATGTATTTTTCCTAGAGCTTCTCTCAACATGTTTGCTTCAACTCTTCAAATCTGGTTCTCTTTTAGAGAATGTCCTCATACCTAGATCTTGTTTAGGTGCAAACCCTAGATGACCTTATTCCTAGGGATTCTCTCATATTTTTTCTTCATATATTTAGATCTTCTGATCTAGTTCTCTTTTGGAGCACAATCTTCCACCTAGATCTATATGTGGTGCAAACCCTAGACATATGTTTTCCTAGGGATTCTTCTATTTTGGTATCAAATCTATCATTTACCATTGATCAAGTTCCTTGGAGACCACCCTTCCACCTAGACCCTTTGGCATGTCTTTGTTGGGTTCTTTTTGTTGTTCACACTTTCACTTAGACAAAGATTTCAATATAGCAACTTCATCTAGGTTTCTTTACCAATCCATACTACCACTCCAACACCAGATTTTAGTAGTAGTAGTAGTACATCCAATATTAAATCTCTTATTACATTGGGTTATCTTGAGTACCTCTCCTCCATCCCAAGCTACTTGTTCCAAAATAGAACCTATGTACAAATGATTTTTGACAACAACACATGGCACCTATAGTCAAGTAACAATATCTCTCTCTGCCATGTTTCTTTTGCAACTCCACCTCTTCTTACCAATGAACATTATAACAGATCTAGACCCATAGTCTAGTTTTGTTACCAATTATAACATACCCATTACATGTTAGGGACCTAACCGCTTACATAGGTATAATAATATGTTTTATATGTAATAAACGTTGTCATTATTAAATAACACCTATATAATAATGTGAACAAGTCAATGTAAAAAGACTTAATAGAAGCTTCCGCTTCTAGAAAGATATTCCTCTAGAAAGTTCTTTAGAAGATAGAATTGGTATAAATATAAGTAGAAGGCATGGGAAAGTATTTTCTTGAGAATTATTGTAATAGAGCTCTGCTCTTATGGAGTTTTCTCCCTCGAAGAGGCAAGTGAACTTGGATTTCTATCATTAAATTTATCGTTTTTGGTGTTGTGGTTCTCTATAGTTTGTTGTTTTGTTGGTATTTTCTACACTATTTTTGTTTTCTCCTTATTATAATACATTTGGTACCTAACAAGTGGTATCAGAGCACTTTCCTCTACGAAAATTATGAGATTTTTTTTTCAATGTAGAGACATGTATTGTCAGCATATTTAAAGAAAAGAGATCTATCATTCGACGGGTAAAACTACAATTGAGAAAGACTAGACGCATGAAATAAAAATGGTTTCATGGGGTTACTAGAAACAAATGTTTCACCTTGTTGGAAACCTATATAACCCTTTTTGGTACCCCTTCAAGTATAATCGCATCAGATAGAATCTATACACATCCATCACTCCCACATGTCATCAGGCATATCGGGAGTCCCCTAGGTCTCATGAAACCAACTCTAGATTAGTTGATTGAACACATGATTGCTATAGTGACACCGAGAAAAAAACTTGATAAGATACTCTCTAGTACCTGGGTAATGGAGTAGAACAAATAAGGGTTTGGTTGAGCCTCCTTAGTTGGTTCCCTAAGACACTGGGCCGAGTACTATTGTTTGACCCCACACATATATAAAAGAGCTATAGCACAGGGAAAACCCTTGTCTGCAAGAACCCTCAAAACATTGACCCTTGGGAAAGGAACATAACATAAAAGGATCAAAAGCGATATATTGTTGCACAAACCTACCTCTTGCATTCTGGTTGCGAAATTCCTATTAACAATTTGGGAATTCATCATTGTAGTATTCTTCAAGTCAGAGTACAACTCTGCAAGAGTAAAAAGAAAATGAGTATAGTGGTCCCGTTGACACCCTTATTCAAGACCTATCCCATTATATTCCTCTCTTCACTATGATCATCGTGGTACTTATCAATTTTAGTCATTTTTTTCTCATGGACCTGGACCCCCTTCCTGGCACTCTTATTTAGGACCTATCCCATTGGATTCCCCTTTTCACCTTGATCATTGTGGTACCTATCACTTGTAAGAATTTTTTTTTGTGGTCCCACCCTCCCTTCCCAACACCCTTATTTACCACCTATCCCATTATATTCCTTTGTTTTCCTCATCCATCATGATACCCCTCACCTATAACCCTTTTTTATGTGTGGACCCACCTGCCCATTTTTTCCTCTGCCCAAATGGATCTCACCCGCAACCAAGAAATCAATGCCTTGATTGTCGAAAACATCCAAAACAAGGAGGACATAAAGACCCTCAATTCCAACATTAGCAAGCTCAATTCCTCCATTGAGACCCTCAAGGACCAATGTGCCACCGTCAAAGAAATCAAAGACACACTCGACCAATTGATGAGCTTCTCCTTGAACCCTACCTCTTCTGAATAACCTTCCTATCACGAAGACACCAACTCTTCCCATTTCCAAGGCCTTTATTCCAATCACCTTCATCGTGACCTATGCCTTCCTAGAATTGAGGTGATCAAATTTGATGGCTCGGATCCCACGAGATGGGTCACTCAAATAGAACATTATTTCTCTTTGCATGGAACTAATGATGAGTTGGCCAAACTTCATTATAGTATCCTCTATTTGGATCTAGAATGCTAGGAATGGTGGCAGTGGCATAGAAATTCACACCAAGGGTATGTTGCTTGGACACGGTTTGTTGTAGAGATTTATGAACAATTTTTCACCGACACCCGCCATTTAGGTCATTTGACCAAGTTGAAACAGTATGGCACAGTGGAAGATTTTATTGTCGCCTTTGAGCACTTAGCTTTCAGAACAAAGGGCATGTCAAATTCTTTCTTGCAAGAATGATTTATGAGTGGCCTAAAGGATGAAATTTGTGCCCATGTCCTAATGGATCACCCCCAAACTTGGTTGGAAGATACTAAATGAGCCATGGAAGAACATCATATTGCCTCCTTCCAAACCAAAAAACCATCCTTTATTCCTCGCCCTAAACCCACTATTTCCTCCACTCCTTCCACTCCCCTCAAGATCCTGAAATTAACCATGAGAGAAATGGTTGAACTCCAACTCAAGGGTCTTTTTCTATAACTATGATGAAAAAAAAATTCCAGGGCACAAGTGTAAGGAATAGAAACTTTTTATGGCCATGTTTGAGGATGTTTTTGAACAAGAGGTAGATGTTTACTCTATGGAATAGCTACCCCATCTAGTTGATCTTACTTTTCCCTCTGATCCACCAGAAGTTGAACTAATGATTTCACTGAATTCCCTCATTGGCTTCTCTTCTCTCCAAACCCTCAAGTTAATTGGTTACATTAAGCATCAAATAGTCAGCATCCTCATTGACATTGGCAGCACCTATAATTTTATTCATCATTTCATTATGTAAGAAATCAATTTCTATATCCATGTAGTCAAGAATTTTCAAATCATTATTGCTAATGGTGGTACCATGAAATGTGGGGGACGTTGTGAAAATGTGCACCTCCAAATTGGTTGTTACCACCTGAAATATGATATGTTTTCTATTGACATGGGAAATTGTGGCATTGTGCTCAGTGTGAAATGGTTATGCAATCTCGACCTCATTCTCATGGATTTTAAGGAATTAACCATGCAATTCCAATAGGAAGGACTATAGTATAAGTTCCAAGGCATCACAACAGGATCCTCTTAGATCATTAGTTCCCATAGAATGGAAAATCTCCTCAAAAAAGGTTATTTTGGCATTATTTTCCGACTCAATTGCATTCAATCCATTGAAACACCCTTTGTGCATCCCGACCTCTAATTTATAATCTCCCAAAACCAATATGTTTTTACCACTCCCCATGGACTTCCCCGTTCTTGTGGCGTCCATGATCATTCCATTCTTCTCATACTAGGAAATCTTCCTCCCAATGTTCTCCCTTATTGTCATCCCTTTGCCCCGAAGAATGAAATTGAGAAAATTGTTCAAGAATTGCTCAAAGCAGGTGTTATCCATCCTAGTAACATCCCCTATTCTTCTCATGTGGTCATGGTACTCAAGAAATAAGGCCCTTAGCGCATGTGTCTCAATTTTTGTTCTCTCAACAAACTCACAATCAAATAAAAATTTCCCATTCCTTTCATTGATGACCTATTGGATTAATTGAGTGGTGCTCGGTACTTTACCAAAATTGATACGTATGAAAGAGGAAGACATTCTCAAGACTGCATTTAGAACTCATGAGGGTCACTATGAGTTCTTGGTCATGCCCTTTGGCCTATGTAATTCCCCTCCACTTTTCAAAGTCTCATGAATCATGTCTTCCATCCTTTATTCCTTCATTTTGTTTTTAGTTTTCTTTGATCATATTCTCATCTATAGTAAAACTTGACAATCCCATCTCTTCCATGTGGATAAAGTTCTACATCTACTCTCTCAGCACAAACGTTTCCTCAAAAAGTATAAATGTGTCTTTAGAGCCTTAGAATTGGAGTACCTGGGTCATATTGTTGGAAAAGATGGCGTACGAGTGGATCCTAAGAAAATTGAAGTTATGTAGGATTGGCCTCACCCTAAAACTCTTAATAGCTTGCATGGATTTTTGGTTTTAACGAGATATTACTGCAAGTTTTTTCAGAATTATGGAAAAATTGCAACACCTCTCACTGCTCTCCTTAAAAATAATGCTTTCACTTGGACTCTAGCAGTGGATCAATCCTTCCATTCCTTGAAAGAGGCTATGTGCACGACTCTTGTCCTGGCACTACTTGACTTCAGCAAGACTTTTGTCCTGGAATGTGATGCGCCAGGGAAAGTGTGTGTGTTTTTTGGGTTTAATGGGATATTACTACAAGTTTGTTCAGAATAATGAAAAAATTGCATCACCTCTCATTGATCTCCTTAAAAGAATGCTTTCACTTGGACTCCAGTAGCGAATCAATCCTTCCATGCCTTGAAAGAGGCTATGTGCATGACTCTTTTCTTGGCACTACCTGACTTGAACAAGACTTTTGTCCTGGAATGTGATGTGTGAGGGAAAGGAATTGGGGCAGTCTTCATGCAAGATGGTCAACCTTTGGCTTTCACTAGAAAACAACTTTTGGAGAGATATTTGGGCCAATCAACCTATGAAAAAGAAATGTTGGTTATTCTGCATGCAATGGATCTTTATCATCCTTATCTATTGTGGAAATGATTCCAAATTTAATCATCAAAGCCTCAAGTATTTTCTGGAACAACGAATTTCATCCCCAAAGCAACAAAAATGGGTGACCAAGATATTTGGATATGATTATGAGATCATTTACAAGAAGTGAAAAGAAAATGTGGTTGTTGATTCTCTTTCCAAGAAGTATGAAGAAGGGTCCATCTTTTCCCTCTCCTTCATTGTACCAAATTGGTTTCAAGTCATTCCAAAGGAATGGTTGCAAGACCCCAAAATTTCTCACTTAATCCAAAAATTGTAACACAATTCTCAAGATTTTCCAGGGTACTCTTGGAAAAATGAAGAGCTTCACTACAAAAGGCATCTCTATTTTAGAAAACTATCACAACTTAAATCCACAATGGTTTCTAAGCTTCATGCTTCACCCACAATTGGGCATTTAGGATCAACCAAAACATATGAACGGGTCAAACGTTTTTTTTTTCTAGGAAAGTATGAAATAGGACATCCACACCTTTGTGGCTGAATGTGATACCTGTTAATTCAATAAAGGTGAAACTGTCAAGGCTCCAGGCACACTCCAACTTCTCTCGGTCCCACCTATTATTTGGATGGATATTTCTATGGACTTCATTGTTGGCTTGCCTAAATTGGGCAATAAGACCTTCATCATGGTGGTAGTATATCGTCTATCCAAATATGCTCCTTTATATGATCTTCAATACTCATTCACCGCATCAACAGTGGCTCAAATATTTATGGATAATATCTTCAAACTCCATGGCATGCCTCATTCTATTGTCTCCGACCGTGATCCAAATTTCACCAGCAATTTTTGGCAATAATTGTTCCAACTCCAAGGAACCCAATTGCATCTTAGTAGTGCCTATCATCTGCAGAACAATGGACAAATTGTAGTTGTCAACAAGTGTTTTGAAACATATTTGTTGTGTTTTGAAACATATTTGTTGTGTTTTGCATTCGACCGACAAACTCAGTGGACTTAGTGGTTACCCCTCATTGAATGGTGGTATAACCCATCTTACCATACTGCCACTTGCATGACCCCCTTTGAAGCAGTCAACAGGAAACTGCCACCATCGATTCTCTCATACATGTCTTGTGTCTCTAAGGTTCAATAGGTTGAAAACATTCTTATATTTTGTATGGCCATTCTTTGTAATCTCAAAGGAAATTTGGTCATGGATTAGAATCGCATGAAGCAACAAGCAGATCAAGGACCTTCGAAACACCAATTTGTTGAAGGGGACTAGGTGTTTCTTCGTCTACAACCTTATGAACAAACTTCACTCAAAGCTAAACACTATCAAAAACTCACCCCCAAATTTTATGGTCCTTATACAATTCTCAAGTGAGTGGGGCTTGTGCCCTACCAATTGGATCTTCCCAGTCACTCTAAGCTCCATCATATATTTCATGTCTCATGCTTAAAGAAAGTGATTCGAACTAAGTGCCAGACTCAAACCAGTCTCCCTGAGGTGGTTGAAGAAGGATCCATTTGGTTGCAACCACACGTCATCTTGGACTAGAGAGAGTGTCACCTCTGTTAGTGCACCATCAAGGAAGTCTTATTTCAGTGGAAGGATAAACCACTAGAAGATGTCACTTGGGAGCCAACTACCATTCAACACCAATTTCCCCAACTCAAGCCTTAAGGAAAATGTTGTTTTTCAAGGGGGAGGGCATGTTAGGGACCTAACCTCCCTAACCCCTCACGTAGGTAGAATAATATGTTTTCTATGTAATAAAGGTCGATTTTAGTAAATAATGCATATATAATAATGTGAACAAGTCAATTTAAGAAGACTTAATAGAAGCTTCCTCTTCTAGAAAGATCTTCCTCTAGAATGTTCTTCAAAAGATAGAATTAGTATCAATAGAAGTAGAAGGCATGGGAAAGTCTTGTCTTTAGAATTGTTGTAATAGAGATCAACTATGTTGGAGGTTTCCCCCTCGAAGAGGCAAGTGAAATTGGCTTTCTATCAATAAAGGTATAATTTATGTTGTTGTGGTTCTCTATATTTTGTTGTTCTGCTGGTATTTGCTGCAATATTTCTGTTTTTTTCTTATTATAATACATCTAGTACCTAACATTACCCAACCAAATGAAAAATACTCTGGTACCAATTAAAATTAATGCATGCAGCATGACAAAATCACTTATGCAACTACCAATAGTTTTAAAGAAACTAAATGCAATCTCTTTAACCATACATAGCATTCAAAAACATATAGTAAAATGCAACAGTAAAACACAATATTTAAGCATAACATTAAAATTGTAAATAAAAAAGTGATAAGAACACTTATCTTCATAAACAAATACACAACTGGCTACAGAYRTTGGAAATTCCATCCAACCATAGACTATGTTGCTCTAGTTCTCTCAGTAGYAGGTCACCCCTGAGTTGGGGCTATGAGTCCACAAGAAAAATGGCTTCTATGGYTAGCTACTACCCACTCAACAACCCAATACCCAGTAAACTTCACAACAAGCTAACTCCTACAATAATTCCAATCCACCATTGCTCTTTCCCCTCAACTTGCACAAMCYAAGGAATGGGATCCYTTTCTTGCCACACAATCCCTTAGGCTATCCCACTTKCCCCCTAGCTCCAGCATAGGTTGGMAAGGAAATATCTCAATTGGGGACTCCAAGAATTTTAAGCTATAACAAGAGTTCTCATARCATCTTTCTCACATACTCATTTAGGTAGCTTCTCAATAGAAATTCACTCATAGGCATAACAACCTAATTCTCCATGCATTTTCCAACTCCAACAAGTTTTCTTCAATACCCACTATGGTTGTCTCCCTTTTTCCCAACGCTCCACTCTCTTTTCCTCTCTTCTACCCAACTGCAAAAATTTCCCTCTCCCTCTACTTAAATTTCATTTTCTTCTTCTTCCATGAATGCTTGACTCTCACACTTCCCAAACATGATTATATGTAGCCCATGCCTCAATAACTAGGTGAGATGAATTTTCCACCAACCTCTTACACAAGTGTACTTAGCCCATGCTTCAATAAGTAGGTGATATGACTTTCCCTTCAACTTCTTACATGCATTCAACGATTGGTTTTGATAAGTCAAAGTAGGGGAATATTTAATAATAAAATGATTTATGAAGGTGACATAGGATTTTACGCATGTGATATTTCCCATTAGACCCCCTTTAGCCCCTTCTCTTGTGGAAACATATCCCCCATGGCTCCATCCTTGGCCATCTACAACTGATGATGTATTTTAATTTATTATTTTCAATGTATGTTGTTTACATATTACGTTGCTTGGCCCTCGTCCATTCGTCATATT
>JASDQU010881841.1:5801-17248 GCA_032191745.1 Picea mariana
ACTGGAATAGATAAATGGGGAAGATGATGAAAGAATAGTATCCAATGAGCCTAGGGAAGAAGTCAAACCATTACAACCACCTTTTGTAGAGATAATGCCACAAGTATAGGAACAGGTGCAAGTAGAATATGTTACAAGTGAGCCATAATCAGACAAAGATTTAGAGGAGGATGCGCACTAGGAAGCAGGGCCATCCACCATGATGGAAAAAGGAAATGGGAATCAGTCAATGTAGAGGCTGTCATACAAATAGGTAGAAGTCGCGATATCATTACCATACATAATAGGAGTGAGAATTTTCCCTAATATTTTAGGATGTGTATAAAAATTGAGGTATTCAAACCATGACATAGAAAACAGAGACAAATTTCCTAAATTTGAGCCACAAGTATACATGGAAAGAAAAGGGATCAGTACGTCAAGAATCCCAATATTGGAACCAAAGCAATGGATAACTAGATTATACAACATAGGGATAATGAACTTACTAGAGATCCCTCATTTTAGACGTGGCAAGGACGTGAATAACTTGTCAAAAAAAAATTGGCATTAGTACATGGGGGAATTTTGTGGTTGGGTAGGTTGGTCTCTATCAATGTTGATTTGATTGCAAAGATAACATGTCTTCCTATAGATGGTGAGAAGCTTATGCAATATCTAGATGATTAAACCAAGGAGAATACCTTAACATAAGAGATGAAGAAGACATAAGGAAAAGTGAGAGGGTCCAGGGGAATTATAATCAATAGAATCAATGAACCTGCAACAAGGATGGAAACAAATATAATAGCATGCAAATTGCTAAGGAAGTGTCACAAATAAGAGGCACCAACAGGGGTGATAGAAGCAGTCGCACACTATGTGAAGGGGAATTTACTTAGCTAGAGTCCATATTTTTTAAACTTATTTATGGATTATTGTCAGGATGCTCAGGAATTAGGAACAGAGTTCCACTATTCATGTCTGATCATACTTATAACATTAGTAGGATGGATACACCCCAAATACAATGTATTTTGTCATAGGATTGGAAAGTGTTACGCAAAAAAATATGAAAATTTGTGGCATACATCACTCGAATGAGAAAGGAATACTAACAGGTCATGAAATAATGGCGAGATGAGTGGAGAGTACCAACGACATCAAATAAGGGATAAAAAAGAAAACAACCAGAGAAAGTTGGCACGTCGCAAAAAAACAATAGTCTAGATGAAAACATTAGAAAAGATGTTGAGCACACAAAATAATTTTGAGGGAGTGAAAAAGTAAAGAAGCCAAGACAATAGAATAGCATCTGAAATCCATCCATTCAGGAGAAATATTACACTAGAGCCACCAATGGAGGAGCAAAATAGAAGAAGAAGATGAATGGAAGAACAAAGAAGAAAACAATTGTTCCCATGTAGGAGACACAAGGAAGAGACATCATGGATATACAGATACCTACAAATTCAATGCATATAGAGACTCTTCCAAAGAACATAACCATGCTACAGGAAGGAGGATAAAGGAAAAATATTAAGGTTCACAAATAGGTCCCAGAATTTACTATTACAGAAGATTATGCGAAGATGGTTGAAGAGAAAGTGCACGACTACGTAGCAGATTCATGGGACGATGTGGAGAAACCAAGAGAGAAGATCATACAAAAAAAGTTAGAAGTCAAGGAAACTTTGGAACAACTTCAACTGAGTGAAGTATGATAGAAATAAAAGGTGCATCCATAACAAATTATTCAAGAACAGACAATCCCAACATGGGAAACAATCCAGATCATAGTGTCAAGAAGTGAGAAATTTGTCATCATTGGGGATATGCTGCAATTGGATGAAGAAACAATGCAGAAATTGATGAAGGATATTTCTTACTTAGACTTGGCATTGGCCAAGATATCTACAAAAGTACTGTACAAATTGCAAGTTAGCGTCACATAGTAAATCCAATCTAGAGAATGTGCAGATGTGACGGAATTATAGACAACAAAGGACATGAAGGATATGTTGAATATAACTCTCAACAAAGTGCAGGTTGAGAAGGATGAGGTAAATAATCACCTTGGCTGGATATATGAGCGCATCAAATAAATTTTCAAGTCAATAGCAGCGAGTGCACAAGAAGGGGTGCACTTACAGATACAGTAAAAAATTGGGAAGATGATGCAGGAGATGGAAAACCACAAGATTCATATAATGGAATTGATGGCACAATTCAACCCAAGAACACCAACTGAAGTGAGCTCATGGAGAGAGAAATAAGTTGTAGGATACATGGATTTCATGGTGTGAAGTATTAAGGACATTGCAGAGTTATATGGAAAAGGTTCACAACTTTGGACAAGTCTGCAAGAGGATGAAAATTTGCAGGAACTAGAATAGAAGGAAGAAAGCATCAATCCATGCACACAAGAGATAAAACATAAACAAAAGGCAATGAAAATTCAGGAGAGGTTGAAGAGCGAGAAAGAGTTAAATAATTTACAGGCATAGCTAAAGACTATGCAGACAGAGAAGAAAATGAGGAAGGCTTATTTGGATCCATTATAGGAATATGCATAGAATATTTTGAAAGAGATGGGTAAACAAAGGTATAGATGGAAAATATGAGGTTGGAGGCTGAAGAGATGATGAAGGAACATCTCACTGCGTAGATTTTGGAGTTTGTTGTAGAGAAGAGCGCATAAGTGAAGACTTGTGCTGAAGAGATTTAAGGAAGATTCCAAAAGTTCGAAAATTCCTTCCAAGAGGAAAGCACTTCCTGAGTAGCTCGGGACGAGCCACAAGTAAGTGTTGGGGGGATTTTGGAGCAGGATATTTTGGGGTACAATGCAACAAACAAGGAAGGAAGATAAGGACCAAACCAAAGGAAATAGCACACACTAGGAAATTGTTATATCCCTAAAATTCCCTACCTATGCATACATGGAATTGGCCTTTTTACTTACACAATTTTCCAAATTATTGCTAAGGATCTCTCTTGAAAAACCATTTTTGGAGCATGTACACACCCTACTACACTAATACACAGGTACACATGCATGTTGCATACTAGACATCTTGCGTACATATGCAGGCTGCATACTAGACAACCTACATTTACGTCCAAAAGTTACAAGGAATTCAGTGAAGTTTATGTGATATCGAGGGTTTCCCAACCATTTTACCCATTGTAGCCCATCCCCAAACCGAATAACATTTTTTTTTTCATATAAAAAAATATCTTGGGGTTTCATTCCATGATCAAACAATAGAACAAAGAAACTTTTCCAAAATCCATTCCCCTTCTAGCCCAAGCTTTGCATCCCTTTATGAGATTTGGCCTCAACATTCCCCTTGATCCATTTATATTTATACAATCCCTTCCCTTTTCCCAAAGAGGTCGGTTGATTGTGAGAGGAAGCATGGGAATGATGCACTTGGAGCAGCAGTGAGAGGATCCTAGACCTAGTTCACAGAGCATCTACCGATGAGAAGGTTGTAATCTTGTAATATTCAGTTTGAATAAAAGAGTCCTTTTCCTATCCCAACACATTGTGTCTTCATATATTTATTGATTAAATGCATCTATGTTTATATATAAATGCTAACATTGATAAGTAGATATTTCATATTTGTAGCATGGTTTGCCTAAGTGTTCTTGCAGGTCATCTTTGGGAGGAGACCTACATCTAAGGAAGCTACAAAGTTGAAGGAAGTCTACATCGGATGTTAAGGCCTAAGGTACATTTACCAATCTTCCTTATTCTTTGTTGTCTTTCAGTTCAGATAGTCTGGGATAACTTAGGATTAGGGTTGTCTTTTAAGGGAAGTCAGTGCTCTACCTATATTTTGACCTAGTATAGTAATAGGGGGATTTTCCCCATTAGTAAAATTGGTGACTCCAGTGGGAAGTCTCTCTAGGGTCTTAGTGGGAGGTTTTTKGGTTAGATTGGTTTTTTCAATTTCTTTTTGAGTTTTTCAAGTTTACAGAGTCAATTTAAGGCCTTTGGTCACCTTCCAGGGGCCTACCAGCTATCCCTACCTAGTTAKTCTGCCAAGTATTTTTATTTTTGAAAAAACTCAGAGGTGTATGCACCCTACTTTGGATCAACCTATGTACATACACAGTCTGCACAGTATACAACCCACGTACGCTGGTGCAATGGCTCGTGTCTCTATGTCTTGAAGGGTTTTAAAAAAAAAAAGGAGTTTTTCCCTTCCCTAACATAATCCTTGGGCTTCTCAAGCCTTTCTTTGACTTTACAGGGTCTATGTTAGTAGTCTTAGGTTGGGTTGAATATTCAGTTTTAACTTGTTTCTCGATCATCTTTTGTTTTCCTTAGAGGTTTAAAGTGAGATTTCAAGTTTTAGATCCTCATATGGGTTCTTTTGAATCCAAAAGTTTACGTCGTTGGCCTAGGGTCTATGTTAATCTTGGTCTATGTTTTCTCTTTATCCTTTTTTATGCTTTGAAAAACAAAAAAGAATATTTCACTTATGTTTTTCTTGTTTAAGCATTTCAAAAAAAAATCAAAAATAATTTGTCCCATGTAGTTATGCACCTAGTTTGGTAGTGTAGCATAGGTTGTATGTTTGCAAAAGAAAAGAGTTTAAGTTTCAAAGTTCTTTCTTGTTTTCTTGAAAGTATAAGTAGTGTTGCGTCATGAAACGAAAAAAATCTCTTAGGAAACTTTCAGTTATAAGATCTTGGAACATTGTTTTGAAAAGTTGACATTCACAAAGATTTTAAAATCTTATACTTGAAATTTGAAGTATCTAGTTTTCTTTGTCATATAAATGCTCTGAAGTTTTCTTCTTTTTTGCCTCTTCTAAACACCCCAAGTTACACGTTCATATCCTTTGAGTTAATAAATCTCATAAAATCAACACTTAACTTAAAATCTATTACACTTTCTGTTTGTAGGGTTCACCAACTAGTTTAGGCTTTTAAGGCCTTAAAATATGTGTGAAGAGGAAACTCTTCAAGGCCATGTAAACAAACTTTGGAGTCTACRATAGGGAGTGTCTAAAGTATAGTGTCGTAATATTTATCCTGACCCCCCTCTAACACAAGGTATAAACACGAGGTCGYGTAAGGAAAGGTAGAAGAGATAACCCATCCAAAACTGGACCGAACGTAGTGGAGATTGTATATTGATGGTATTTCTTGGGAATCACATTGATCGAATTTGACTATGAAGCCTCTTGGACCTCGAATCTATTTGAGATCCTTAGTTTTCTTCCATACCAATTTATTTTGGTACCCTTGAAGGGATTTGAACTTTGTTATTCTACTCATTATCAACTCGACTGTCGACTGTACCCTCCTGGTGACTGACTGCAAGTTAGCAACCTAGTTTCCTATTTTTACAGAATTACACATGTGACTGCAGGGGTATACCACAGTACCTAGGGTGGATGTAATATTTCTCTTTGTAGGGTATACCCAGAGGGTGCTTCCATGTTCAAGTTACACTTGCACCAATAAGTTGCTCTAGTGTCAATTGTCGTAACTGTCTTTCCCACTAGTTAGTTCTCTGCTTGATTTTCCTTTAGGAAGTTTTAGTGTGTTCTCTATTATTCATGCTAGCTAAAACTTATAGTGTCATTTGATCATTTCACAAAGTGGAAGATCAACAGCTTCTTCTTTTACGTAGGCTTCAAGGCCTATCATCAGTTACTTTGAAGCCACCTCCGGCACCATTGAGGCATAGGATAGATCAATAAGGATCGTTCAAAGCTACCTATCTACATTAAACTCTACCCGATATAGATCTAAGAGAATACTTTCCTTTTTCAGAGGAATCCATCCTTTTTTACCTTGAGACCAAGGGTTTCAGGCTAGCAAATCCTCTGATCATTGAATTATCAATACCGCTTCTAATTCATATAGCCCCTCCCGAGGTGAATTCTCCTGAGCAACAGTTTATTCAATGAGCGACAATGGAAGAAAATGTTTCTACTTCATCAGGGAGTCCACATACTCCCATTATAGTTGCTGCTAGAGGGGGACTTGTACCTCCTCCCCCACCTCTGCCTATCAGGACCATGACTGTCCCAATACCCACAACTTCAGGGAGTGGTTCAATTCCTTCAATGGCTTCCACCACTGTTCCCGTCATTCATAATGCATCAGGTGCTCCCTTCTCATATGGGATGTCTGGTTTTCACTCTAACTCGCTTCTTACATACTCTACTCTATATTCCATGGGTCTGGAGTAAAGGATATCTAACTATCCCTTGTAAGTATTCATCACTGGAACCACTACCCCATTCAATACTATTGCTTATGGTGGGGGTCACATACCTCCTCTATCTCATTTGCTCGGTGGCACATTTTAGCATCCAATCGATCCTAATTACAACTATGGTTTTTTTAGTGGAGGGAGCTAGGGACCTTCATCCTACATGAATTTGGTGGGATCGATGTCATTTTATTTGTTTGGTGCATTTGGAAATAACACTTTTACTTTGTCTACTTTCTCAACTCAGGCAAACCCTGTCTTTAGTCAACAGATCCATGTGCAAGGTTTTATTCCTTCAAAGGGAGCAATGACAGGAGTTTACACCTCACAAGGCCTTGGGAATCCCTAGTAGGTATTTTTTCTCTTGTAAGGGATGTCAATCAGAGGAAACCCCTCTAACACTATGTGGAACCTTGTGCAAGGTTCAATACCTATGTCAGGAGGGTCAGCTGGGGGCATCCCGAATCAAGGTTCATGGAACATTGTACAGAGATAAATCCCTATTCAATCCATGTCATCTAACTTTGAGAATCAACCGGCGATACAACATTAGACACAAATCCATTTCTCTAGATAGGGAAATAATGACATATACCAAAACCTTGGCCAACAGTCTAAATTTTCTTGGCAATCTGGTGCCAGTGAAAATCCAAGACACTCTTTTCATGTAAATACTCTGCAACTGAGACTACCCTTTTTGGAAACTCTTCATTTTCCAGACATGCCAAGATTATTAAATGACATCATTTGTCATGATCCACATTTCCCCCCTATGTCGACTAAGTTTCCTTCCAACATCCCTAAGTTTTAGGGAAAGTCTGGTGAATATCCAGGTGATCACATGAAAAATTTTCACTTGTGGTGATCATCTAACTCATTGAAAAATGACTTCATTCAATTGCGCTTATTTCAACGCACTATTATAAGGGGGTGCAATGAAATGGTATATCGATATCAACAACTTGAATTATTCTCATTTTATTGACTTGGATATGGTTTTCTTGAACCATTTCAAGTTGTCAGTGAGATACGATGTTGGCACTGAGTTGTTGGCCAACTTCAACTAGAAACAAATCGACCATATCTCAGATCACATCCGAGAATGGTGGTGAATAAAGATTTTGATTAAATTCAAGGTCCCTTCTCCATTATTGCTCGAGTGGTTCTTAAATTCTTCGGTTCCTTTAATTTCCAAAGACGTAGCAATATCTGTGGTGTTTTTTGAAGAGGCTATTATGAGAGCCCAACAACTGGAACTGTTGTACTCTCATTCCAGCATGCTTTACGAGATCTTACCCGATGTTCCACGGTCAAGTCCAGACAAATCCAAACAAAATTTTGGGCCCTATGTTGATGGAATGGATCTGTTGTCCAATCAATTAAAACAATTATGGATTCAATAGACTGTGGCCAGCCCAAATCCTAGTTCATCTGTCCCCACAACCAAGACATCGGATGTACAGAGTGTGCAATCGAAAAATCCCAAGGCTAACCAGCAGACCAAGGGAAAGAAGAAACAAAAAAACAAGAAGGGTATGGGGGATAAAAAGGCTACTAAAAATGTTGGCGAGGGAAAAAATAAAAAACTAAAGATGAAGTTTCTGTGTAAGATTTTCATGGATGAACACTTGACTCACCTATGCCCCCAGCTTGTAGAAGCCCAGAAGCTACTAGCACAGTAACAACCTCATTTTTTGACAAACCCTTTCCCACAAGGAAAAAATATGGCTCAAGCCTCTGCATCCAAGGGCGCGGATGGGGGAAGTCAGGGACCCCCCATGCATAATCCAAACAACCCGGACATAAACATTGACATGATGAATTCCAAAGCTCATTTATCAACTAAGACTCATGACTACAAAATCCCAAAATCTATTGAGAAGGGAAAAGAGGCCTCCAACCCATTGACTCCTATTCAAATTGAGAAGACAATGGGAGAAAAAATGACTCACATCTTTAAAGGTGCATTCCAAAAGGATTCTCACAACCCAAACACGAGGGCTACTTAGATTTACTTGATTATGCAGGATCTGGCACAAACTTTTTGTACATTTTTTTCTTTGGAGTTTCTTCAGAGTTTCTCCTCAGAGAAAATAATTTTTGTCTGCCTTGGAAGCGACAAAACCCAGTAACTTAGGAATGATCATTTTCAATATGATTGACCTTAAACTTCCTCTTCCTTGCCACATTTCCTTTCAGATAGTAGTGGTGTACACCATGAAATCATTGACATGAAACATTTTCCATACAATGGTTGATGAAGGTGCCTTGAAATACGTGATGTCATTGGCATGTTGGAGGGCCATTGGTTAGCCTGAGTTGTCTCCATTGCCCACGTTGCTTACAGATTTTGACTATCAATCATTCAGAAAAAACAGTATAACTCCCTCTTTTCCTATGGAGTTGGAGGGTGAAACTGTGTGTGTCAAAGTTGAATTATTCGATGCACCTCTCGACTACAATATTTTGTTAGGATGGAGTTGGACTTATGTATTGCATGTGGTTGTAGCCACAATTTTTTGGGTCTTATGCTTTCCACACGAGGGTCATATTATAACCATGGACCAGTTATCCTTCTCCTGTCCTAACCCATCATCGGAGGAATTGTTGGCCCTTGGTCATGGAAGAAAGAGAAGTTTAAGGAAGAAGCGTGAAGTGCAAACTACGTGGAAGACAAGTTGACTGAAATTAGGTCAAAGTGGCCAAAAGAGCATAAAAGATGGAGCGAAGTAAGAGAAAGAGAGTCGTTAGATTAGACGACCAAGGAGAATAGATCAGCAAGGAAGAGGGATTGTGGACAACTCAACAAGTGGAAAAATCCACCAATATATGCTTTGGAGCACCTTGCGGGAAAGAAGGAAGGATAGGCTGGTAAAGCCTGGAAAACATGAGTCAAGTTGACCTAGGGTTTTAGATACCTAGGGTTTTGGCATTTTAGGGTTTTGACAACTAGGATTCACTCTAAGGTTGTCTGAGAGTCATTTTAATGTATAAATAAAGGTTAAGAGAAATTGGGTTGGGTTAGAGAGAGAGAGAGAATGTAATGAGCGATTATTGTTGTTGAGAGAGACAAGTATTTTTTTGAGAGAGAGTCTGGTATTGTAAGATCTTCAACTGGGTGCAAAGATTAACCCTACAGCTGGGTGCGTAGGGAGGGGAGAGAAAGAGAGATAATAAGAGAGAGATATGCAAGCTAAGAGCGCAGATAAAACTGTATGGTTTCCTATAATATCAAGAAACACAGTTCTATGGACATAGCCCTAGGGAGAGGGTGAAGCATGTATATCTTGTTGTTTAGTGTGATTGATGTGGTGTTATTTTGCCTTCTGAGTATTTTTTTATCGCATCATTGGGTTAGATCTGAGATATAACTGTGTGAATTAGTCTTAAGTTGGTAAATGATATCTAAAATGTTGTGTTGTTGTTTTTTTGGACCCACTTTCCATTTCCTCTGGTTGTATACACCTATGTCCTGCAACCCCCTATTGCTACTTTGGGTGAGACTGCATATTCTTTGCAGGTGTTGCTGAAAGGGCTAGTAGTTAGGGCTTGTTGGTTTGATGTTAGATTTGAACCTTGGGTCTGCCCCTGTGCCAACAAATGGTTTTGTTGCTGGGACTAGGATATTCTTGAGGGAATCTCAATGTGGTTTCCATTGAAGACATAGATTCAAAAGTGGATAGAATAACGATAAAAGGACTTCGCAGAAGCCCAGAACAAGAACCCTAATATTAATACAGAAGAATGGTTGGGAAGGCATATCTTTACTGATATACATGAGATTTTATTTGGAGGAATTCATAAGGATCTATATGAGTGGCTATCCAGATTAGCAGATACCCAGTTTGAAATTAGACTCAGACCACCTGTGGTTTGGACATCACTGCTAATCAAGAAGGTCAAGAGAGTTGATAACACCATGTCAAGAGTAGTCAATCACTAGTTTGATAGTACCATTAGAGGTTACATTACTGAGTTTACTATTGATAGAGTAGAATCATATAGCCAAGCAAAGAGATATTTCTTTAAGGGGCCGAGAGGAAATTTTTTACACTTTCTAAAGTTGAACATCAAGATGATATTGCATGAGAAGAACATATTGAAGATATAGTAGTTGGTCAGAGTGAAAATCTAATGTTCAAGAATTCAGACAGTGACAACGACATAGAGGTTGGACACACATGCAGTGGGAGATCATTTAGAGAAGTTCCTCCAGTGAACTTGTTTCAACAGAATCATGAGCCCCCAACATAGGAAGAAGGGTTATACAATGGAGAAGAAGAAGAGTTACTGAAGGAGGAACATTATGATTCCACTAGGGTAGAGAAAGGAAATACTAAATAACCTCACCGAGAAGATTCAAAAACTTAAGGAACTGCGCAGACTATTGAAGTAAGTCATATTACTCCTCCTGTTGTTTTAGCAAAATTAAGTAACCAGAGTAACCTAAGTTATCAGAGAACTCAGAGCACTAGTATAAGTGGTTCAGTGCATACTCAGTCAAGAACCCTAGGAAGATCTATGGCAGATGAGATGAGGTTACCCACCTTTATGGGAGATGGATCTGAAGATCCTGATCAACATTGGCTCTTATGAGAGGTTGTATGGAGTATTAAGAATGTCACTAATGAATCTATTAAGAGATCTCAGTTTAGTACTACCCTAAGAAACCACGCACCGAGTCAGTACATGAATTTCATCCAAGGAGTTGCACAACTAAAACCACTGAATGAGATTAAGACTGCGCTAATTGCCAAATTCAAGAAACCCAAGTCAGATTCACAGTGCATTACAGAGCTGAAAGAAATCAAACCGAGAGTATTTTAACCTATTTTGGAATTTGATCATAGGTTTAAGAACCTGACAGGTCATTTGAGTTTATAGATTCCAGATGAATGGAATAAATAATGGGTCATTGTTTCCCTCTTACCACACATCAGAGTCCCTCTGATGCAACAGAAGATCACTTCACAAGCTGAGGCATTGGAGATTGCCATGAAACTAGAATCAACCCCTATGGGAGAGTCCAGCTCAGGTATGAGTCAAAATTTGAGTCAGCTAACTAGATTATCAGTGCAGGTCGAAGATATGAAAAATGATAAGGGAAAAGATAAAAGAGAATATATCCAGTGTATCATATGCAAATTAGAGGGCCGCAACAAGGAGCATTTTCCTCTATTTCATGAGTACCTGGATTCAGGAGCTCTGAGCCCTTTCAAGCAGGTTA
>JASDQU010881842.1:24329-38022 GCA_032191745.1 Picea mariana
TTCGTCATTTCAGGGATCCTAATGAGAAGGAGTTGAGCACAGTGAACCGAAAATCCCGAAGTCGTGAGTTGCGACAGGAATTGGATTAGAGTTTCGAGATTTCAGCACTTCCGGTGTCGAGAAACGAAGAAGGCAGCATTTTGGGAGAGAAAGTCCTGAAAGCTAGGAAGAGTGATAGGTGGCGTACTTATTGCCAGGCAGAGTCAAAACCTTGTTGACCGTTTCGGGGTTCAGAGGTCGAAGGACTGGGAGCCTTGCATCTAGATTCGCGAAATCGCGAATTCTGAAATCTCGATGAAGTGAGAAGCCCGTTGGGAAGCCAACCTTTGTTGAGTGCATCGGAGTTTGGCAATTCGGGTTTCAGAGGTTGTAGAGATAGGAATCCTCGACAACAGGGATCACGAAATCACGAAAACTGAAGTCCCGAATTAGCGAAGGGCGCGATCCTATTTCAGGTCAGAAGATCTGGGTTGATGCTTCATGGTTTATCGCATGAGCACAGTCATAAGGACCTATGGATACACTGTTGTGTGTGAAAGGTATTTCCTGAGGTGAAACCAAAGAGTCAATTATACTCAAAGGGTAGATTTAGAGTGATCTTGCACGGACCTCGACCCAAGGGTTTGCGGGTTTGCACCACCAAGATATTTTCAAAGATAGATCTAAGTTTAGGATACCATCAGGTAAGGATTAAAGAGGAATATATCAACAAGACCGCCTTCAGCACAAGATATGGTCATTATGAGTTCACAGTGGTTCTATTTGGGTTGTCAAATGCACCAATGGTTTTCATGTGCTTAATGAATGGTGTTTTCTGAGAATATTTAGACAAGTTTGTCATTGTCTTTTTCGATGACATTCTTGTATATTCCAAGTCAGAATAAAAGCATAAGAATGATTTGATGATGGTTTTGCAAGTGTTAAGGGAGCATCATTTGTATGCCAAGTTGAGAAAGTGCTCAAAGAAAATTCATTATTTGGGGCATATCATTTCAAAGGATGGGATAGCAGTAGATCCTGAGAAGATAGAATCCATTAGAGAATGGGAAGTGCCAAAGAATGTGACATAGGTGAGATCATTCATGGTCATTGTGGGCTACTACAGGAGATTTATTGAAGGATTCTCAAAGATTGCACACCCAAGCACTTCCTTGCAAAGAAAGGGTGTGAAGTTTCAATGGACTTTGGATTGTGAAACGAGTTTCCAACATTTGAAGTAGTTATTGACAAGTGCTCCAATACTAAGGATTGAAGACCCAAATGAAGACTTCATTGTATGCATAAATGCATGTAAAGAGGGGCTTGGTGGAGTCCTTAGTCAAAATGGGTTTGTTATATGTTATGGATCAAGGAAGTTGAAGGAACATGAAAAACATTATGCCACTCATGATTTGAAGTTGACAGCCATAGTGCATGCCTTGAGGAAATGGATACACTACCTCATGGGGAAAATATTTGAGCTAAGAACAAACCATAATGGTCTGAAATATTTATTTGATCAGCCAACTCTAAATTCTAGGCAAAGCAGATGGTTAGAATTTCTAAGTGAATATGACTTTGGTATAAAGCATATCAAGGGGAAAGAGAACAAAGTGGCCGATGAAATCGACATAAGAGTGCATGAATTGCATGATACATCCATTAGCATGTACCAATCAGATTTGAAAGACAAAATTACAGATGCTGCCAAATCAAATTTGCAATACAGGGAATTAGTGGCAAAATTACAGCAAGGTATTTTGCATCAAAAAATTGAACATTACAAGCTAGATAATGATGAAATTCTCAGGTACAGGGGAAAAATTTATGTACCAAACTCCCAAGAGTTGAAAAATATGATATTGAGAGAAATGCATAATGTCCCTTATGTGGGGCACCCAAGATATCAGAAAATTGTTGCAGCTGTCAAGAGCCAATATTATTGGCCAGGCATGAAGAAAGAGGTTGTTGATTTTATTACCAGATGTTTGGAATGTCAAAAAGTAAAGTCTGACCATAGACACCTAGCTGGTTTGCTACAACCATTACCCATTCCTGAGTGGAAATGGGAAGTTGTAACAATGTATTTCATCACCAAACTTCCTAAAACAGGAAAACAACATGATTCTATCATGGTAGTGGTGGATAAGCTTACTAAAGCTGCCCATTTTGTTCCAGTTAATCTCAATCAGAAGGCAACCAACATTGTTGATGTTTATATGAAGGAAATTGCTAGATTACATGGCATACCCAAGAAAATTGGGTCTGACAGAGATCCAAAATTTAACTCGAAATTTTGAAAAGGATTAATTGATGGATTTGGAACAAATTTGAATTTTAGTACAGCATATCATCCAGAATCAGATGGAAAAATAGAGAGGGTAAATCAAGTGGTTGAAGATATGTTGAGGATGTATGTGATGGATAAACCATCAAAATTGGAAGACTAACTACACTTGGTAGAGTTTTCTTATAACAATGGGTACCAAACATCTCTAAAGATGAGCCCATTTGGGGCACTTTATGGAAGAAAGTGCAACACACCAATAATATGGGATAAACCATCAGACAGAGCAGTGGTTGGGATAGATTTGCTATGGGAAATGGAGAACAAATGATAAAAATAAAGAAAAAATTAAACGATTCCCAAGATAGGAAGAAAAGATATTCTGATAAGAGCATAACTCACAAGGAATATAAAGTGGGTGATCATGTATTCTTGAAAGTGAAGGTCAACAGAAGTTCCCTGAAGTTGGGAAACAGTTCAAAGTTGGCAGCTTGCTATTGTGGGCCATTTGAAATCCTAGAGAGGATTGGTCCAGTTGCTTATATGATTGTGTTTTCTGTATCTATGCTTGTTCATAATGTATTCCATGTTTCATTACAAAAGAAATATATACCTGATTCTAATCATGTTATTGATTGAAATGTGATTTAGGTGGAGCAGGAAGATGCTTTTCAAGTGCATCTGGTACACATTCTGGACCAAAAAATCAAACATCTCTAGAACCGATCCATGGGTCTTGTAAAGGTCCAATGGACCTGGTACGGTCTTGAGGATGCTACATGGGAGCATGAGGATGCAATGTGGGTAGAATACCTACATCGTTTTGAGGATTTTTGAAATTTTGTTGTATATGGGTACATGATTCACTGAGGACAGTGCATACATAATGGGAGGGGATTGTAATATCGCTAGGCTGCACCCAATTGTAATGTAAATGAAAATGTACTTAAGCTGGTGAGTTGTTTTGATATCATTTTTGTGTGCACCTTTCATGGCATAGTGCACACTTGTATTGCGCAGTAAAATGAGGAAGTGTGCACATTCCAGGATACTGCGCGCAACATCTTAAGTGCACGCGATTGTGGGTCCAATGAGCCTTTGTGTATATGCTATGTTTATAGGATGGTGATATAGTTATTATAAGCTAGGATTCTTATGTTTGGATTAGGACCATAAGCTTAGATGTTAAAGGCTAGTGTGCCTGTTTTTGTATATGTCTCATAATTAATATAAAGTACATCACTGCATAGAGATCGACCATGATAAAAGAGATAAGGGACTAAAATCTACTAGTTAGGGAAAGGGAGGGGCCTAAAAGTTAAGGAAAGGGATAATATGGGGAGCTTAAGCCAAAAAGGAATATTATATTAATATTTATTATGTCATAAAGTATGGATAATTATTTTATCCTGAGTTCTAAAGTTGGGGACAAGTGGGCCAAAGTAGCTCCCAACATGACAAGTGTCAAGTTGGGGACATGCATACATATTGTTGGGAGTTAGTTCATTTCCTATCATCTTTTCCATCATTCAGGCATCATTAAGCCAATATTCCATGACCATTCACACCATTTAGATATACTCATACCTTCATGCCACTGTACCTAAACTTGTATTCATAGCCATTTTGTGTCGGTGTATCTGGTTAGCTTGGGAGATGGACTAAAGAAGCGGGTTGTCAGGACAGTGGGATATTGAAGAGGTGGGTTGTCAGTCCTGTGAGAAATTCTCTGGGTGAGAGAATGGATGGGGGTTGATTTCCTGAAGGTGATGAAGTGCAACTACAGTGCTCTGAGACTTCCTCTCCAACCTACTGCTGAAGATTGGAAAGGAAGTGGGCCAGCCGAAAGACTATTGAGCAGAGAAGGAGAAAACTTCTTGGGTGGGATAGGCATGTGGGGAATGAGGGAATGTAGGCTGTTAGTTTGAGTTGGCACATGAGATGAAGTCTTTCCTATTGTTTATGAGACTTTAGCCTGGTTAGGAGTCCCTTTACCCGGGTGGATTTTAGTCCCATCTCTGGGGTGACTCATTGTTGAGAGTGATGAACATTGTGGTCTAAGGCTGGGAGGTTCATGGAAGGTCTGCATGCATTTGGCGACATTCTTATCAAGATAAGTGCCAATTGTGTGATAAATTTACATGATGGATTGTTATTTACGTGCTTATTTTTATGGGTTATCATATGTGCAGTTATAACTGTGTTTATTTTCATGGGTATTTCTTGTATATCATGCATGTATATGTTTACTGTTATTTTAGTGTGAATCCATGTATTTACAGATGTATTTGTATGTTTATGTTTTATATATAATCCTTCCACAAGAGTTCTGTGTGTATATATTTTAATTGCATGCAACTCGAATTTTTTTATGTGGCATAGCTCAGTTGGATGCTGGGTATGTTATAGTATGTTACGCATAGAGAACAATAAGAGTTCTCTAGCGTAGAGTGGCCTGACATAGATGGTCGGGGACATTACAAGCTCTTTGACCTCTTTTACCTTTTGGGGCTTCAATCCAACATATGAGGGTCCTCCAAATTCATAAGGCCATAACTCTCAAACCATGAGGAGTTATGTGACATTCCACATACCATCAAAAATGGCATGACAAACACTATCCATCTAGGATAGTTTCACCAACAAATTCACTGATCATCATCTCATTATTCCATATATATAATCAAGGGTTCTCCATCCACACTTCAAGGATAAATCAACCATAAAACATCTTCCCGTGAGGGATTTCACCATAAGGGGATCACTTTGGAGTTCATCCATTTGTGCACCTTATCAACCATTATAAGACCATTACATCAATCCAACTATGCATCATGTATGAATGACAACTCATTGATCCATATTCATCATATCAATGACAACTCATTGATCCATCTTCATCTATGCATTCTTATCAAGGACTATACATATTACATTTGACATCAATCATCAATCAATAAATCTAATCAATCAATCATTTGACATCAATCAATGACATCAATCAATCAATCAAACCATTGGCATCAATGACAACCTTATCCAACACATTTCCTTTCCATGACATGCCTTTCCAAGCCATACCATTTCCATGCCATGCCTTGCCTTTCCATTCCATGCCTTTCCTTTCCATTCCATTTCATGCCTTTCCTTTCCATCCCATGGATTTCCATGCCATACCATGTCATTCCTTGTCTTTCCTAGCCTTTTCATGCCGTGACATGCTATGCTGTGCCATGCCATGTCATGTCATGCCATGCCTTGCCAATCCATGCCATGGTATGTCTTGCCTTTCCATGGCATACCTTGCCATGGCATGGAATGCGATTGTCATGCAATTTTCATGCCATTTCCATGGCTTTCCAATCCAATAAATGATATTAACTAAGTTCAAACAAGTCAATGGGAAGTCCCAAACACCAAAAATCAACAAGGAAACCATAGTTGTTATAAAACTTCTGATTAATATGTTTAACTTCAACAATATGACAAGTTACAACAAGAAAAATATAATGACCCTTAAAAAAATTATTCATGCAATGAAATGGGGTTGAAAATGCAAGCCTGAACTAGGTTTTAGATAAAAAAAAAAAATGCTTTCTGAAATGGAATATTGCACATAACAACCCTAGAATATTCAAGACATCAAGCCCTAAAGGAATGAAAATTATGATATAAATGTAATAAAAGGTTTCAAGGTGTATTCTAATGGTGAAAGATGATAATTAAACCCTAGATGTCAAGATAACAAGGCTGGAAATTGATGGTAAATCCTAATCTAAACACAAAAAATGAGGGTTTCAAGGCAATGTTAATTCAATAAGAATACAATATAACATGCAATATCACTTCTTTGATAAAACATTTATCTAATACATTCAATAAATAACCGTCAATGATTTAAAAAGAGCACTTACTAGGTAAATCAATGATCATCCATGAATTCCTAACCATAAAATCATCCACTAAATTTGAAACACAGATATAAGGTATCTTTATAGTTTTGAAACATGAATTGTCATAATTAATAGGATTTACATAGAATGGTATGTTACTAAATAGGATTAAGTTCCATAATTATGGTGTAGTCTCATTATACTATGGATATGTAATGCCTTTCCTTCGCATGACTTGTCATGCCATGCCTTTCATTTCCTTTCCTTCCCATGCCATGTATTTCCATAGTAGTCTCATTATACTATGGATCTGTAATGCCTTTCCTTCGCATGCCTTTCATTTCCTTTCCTTCCCATGCCATATATTTCCTTACCTTGCCATGCCTTTCCTTTCCTTTCGTTGCCATGCCATGCCATGCCTTTCCTTTCCATGAATTTCCATGCGATGCCTTGCATTGCCTTACCTTTCCTTTCCATGCCATCCCATTCCATTCATCGCCTTGCCTTTCCATGCCATTCCTTGCCTTTCCTTTCCATTCCATGTCATGACTTGCCTTTGCATGCATTGTGATGCAAATCGCCTGCCTCTCCCAGGGTCTACTTGACCTCCCAATAAAGGATCGATCAATTTCAGAGTTGGATCAACTCTTAGTCTCTTACTGTACCCCAATTTTAAGTTACACATGCCCTCTTTAATTCTCTATGTGGGTTATTTTAAATCCACGGGTGCTTTCCTGGCACTCTTTCCCCTTTGAAAATAATTTAAATGACATGCGCTACCTCCCTTTGCTAGGCCCCTTTCCTCATATGACCTTGGGTTGTGTCCTAGGACTTAACCTAAAAGGCGCTAAAATTCGGGCTTTGGGATTCATGACAACCTACGTTCTCCTCCAAGCTCCCAAAGCGATATACCCCCCAAATATTGGTATTTCTCCATGTTTTCACCCCTAAATCGATGGTCATGATGCATCCTCGTCTCTAGCTTTAGATGACCTATGGACTACTCTCCCTTCTTCTCTTACTCCCGAAGTGCTTTGTCTCCAAATAGAATGATTTATCAATGCTTGTCTCTTCCGCAATCAACGATTGTGGTGAACTCCAACCGTTGGGCTTTGAGGGTTTCCACCTTTGCACAAGCCCTTCCCCAAAGTTCCCTTCCTATGAAACTCATGGATCTGTTGACAGCTATCGATTATGGGAGAGTGTTCACGACTGCTTCTCTCCTTCAGGACTTCAACTATCCCAAATCCCTTTCAATCGTTTAAACCTTTGAATGCACTAAGTGTTGAAGGACCTTGATGACTATCCTTTGCACAACTGTCTCATATTGGATAGTCACCATCTCCTTGGAAATATCCCGTGGGATATTCACTGTTGATTTCTTAAAACTCTTCTCTTAAAAGGATCATGGTCACTGCCCCTTCGGAGCTTAAACTTCTGAGGTATATGAAAACTTTGTCTTCCCTCTGTGCACTCCTTATGCACTGTAAAATGTTTGGAATTAGGGAATTCCTAGGTATCCGTCCTCGACATTTCTGGTTTCTATGTCTCCTTAGCTTAGGTTCTAGAGGTATATGAGACCTCTACCTTTTCTCTATGCACTCTTTTCGAACTTTGGACGTTCAGACTTAGAAAACATTCTAAGTCTTTTCTCCTCAATTCTCCAATCACTATCTCTCCTGATCTTGTTCCTCTAAGGTCTTAGAACCTTGGGTGCACACCTTGCAACCTTAGAACTTTTGCAACAATCAACTGTTCTCCCCTTCATAAAAGTATGAGAACAACTTGGCCTATGCACTCCTTGCGTGGCTATGTGCTTCCTTTGCACTACTACTATCAAAGTTTTGATGTTATCTCTCCTGATCTTCTCTGATTTAGAATTAACTCTGTCAATGCAGTCCTTGCAGACAAATGTGCACTTCTTGCACGAGCTCTCAGAAGAGAAACAATTGAAAAATATTTTAATTCTACATATTCATGTATTTAACCACAAAATGCATTTATAAGCACAGGAGCAAATATAAACAAATAATTTAAATGAACAAAAATCCCACCATTCATTCAGCTAAACACAGTTACAACAACACCAAACATTTCGATCAAAGCTTCTTTGTTCTGTTCATTTAAGTGATAAAACATACATACATATATGCAGTTCTCCACTGCTCCTTCAACAAACTTGTACAATGTTCATTGTCTAACAAAAACAACAAATCTCTCTCTGTCTCTCTCTCTCTCAATAAAACCTCTTTCAGAATGAGTAATAACCCCCACTAATGAACAAGGAAATAAATTATATAGATGAAGGGGATTTTCCATCCTTCCCTCCTTCCTACCTACTACTCTCATATCACATTAATGAACATTTACAAATAGACCAGAGCTAAGATAGAGATATGTACAAAACATCTATACATCAAAGAGAATACAATTCAAAAGATATTTTGGGGATGACCTTAGCCTTCATAAATTAATTACATTTATTTTCATCACATTTAAATTCAAAAAGGGTGTGCTCTCCTATGTAGTCCAAATCAGCTTCATGCATGCACTGGATGATGTGATTTACTCCAACTTGTACTCCTTTTAATGCCGATGTAGATGCTTTTGCATCATACTCCTCTAGATAAAAATTCATGGGCCCCTACACTGTCTTTCCTTGCTTCAAAATGTCTTCTTCACTTACCCAGCTGGCATTTTCTTCTGGATGGCCACTCCACTTAAAAAGGCATTCAAAATAAGTTTTTCTTCTGATCCTTTTGCCAATTCTTTGATCTATGATTTTATCCATCAATGGATTCTCTACTAGATTAATTTCTTTCTCCCATCTTATTTCCTTCTGATCATTTGATCCTCCTATTTCATATTCCCTATAAGGATACAGGTATGCAACATTAAAAATGGGCAATATTCCCACATTGTTTGGAAGCTCAATTTCATAAGCATTTACTGTGAATTTTTGGAGGATCTGGCATGGTCCTATATTTTTCATTTTAAGTTTGTTATATGTTCCCCTTGGGAACCTTTCCTATATCAAGTGTGATAAAATTTAATCTCCCACTTCAAATTGAATCTCTCTCCTATGCTGATCAAATCCTTCTTTGTACTTCTTGATGTTTCCTTGCAGATGCTCTTTGATCTAGTCATGAAGTCTCTACATCTCTACAGCAAAATCTTCTGCTCCTGCACTTCTGACCTCTTTTTGTCCCAAATATCTCAAATCCGATATCCCCCTTGGGTGCATTCCATACACTATCTAGAATGTACTTTTTCAAGTGCTCCTATTTGGTGAATCATAGTATGCAAGATTCTTCTAGCAAAATTTGATCCCACTGACTGTTATGCTCAGTGACTAATATCCTCAGGAAATTCCACAAAATTTTGTTTACCACCTCAGTCTGCCCATCTTTCTGAGGATGATATGTTGAGCTGAAGGAAAACTGTGTCCCAAATTTCTTCCATAGTGTTCTACATGAATGACCAACAAATTTGGTGTCCTTGTATGAAACAATGCTCGTGGGAAATCCATGTAATCTCGCAACTTCTTTGAAAAACATACTGTCTATGTGTGTAGCCTCATTTGTCTTTTGGAATGGTCTAAAGTGTGTCATTTTGGAAATTTTTTCAACTACCAAAAATATGGAATCACTTCCCCTCTAGTTTTTTGGTAATCCCAACACAAAATCCATGCTGATAAACATCCCAAGGCCTATCTGAAATAGGCAATGGATGATAAAGGGCAGTGTTATGTTTTCCTTTTGCATACTAGAAAATTTTGCATTTTTTCACAAATTTATTTACTTTGGATCTCATACCTGGCCAATAGTATGAGCTACTCAATAGTGAGAATGTTTTATCATGGCCAAAATGTCATGCTAGGCCTCCATTATGCTTCTCTTTCAATAAATTTTCTCTCATTGAGCATTTTTGTATGCACAATTTTCTCCCTTTGAACAACAGTCCATCCTAAATCAAATATTCCATCCATGGGCTTCTATCCCTTAGTAAAGGATTTTCATAGGCTTCATAATCTTCTTTGAAGTATGCATATTCACCATACATTTCCTTAAGGTGTTCAAACCCCAAGGTTTCCACTTTGAATTCCTGCATAATTAAACACCTCTTGCTCAAAGCATCTGCAACATTGTTTGGCAAGTTTTCTCCTAGAATAAGGTCACTGTGACGATTGTTGCTACTAATGGGTTGAAATGAGGAAGGTAACTTATCCATTATTATATAAGAAAAGTTTCCCAGCAAATCCTGAATTTCTTCAGGTAGATCATCCATAGTAGTACTGGTAAGGATGACTCTAGGATTCCTCACTACAACAAACTGCATGTCTTGTTATTTCTTGACTTCATTCAAGAGATCCTTCCCACTCATGAAAATTATATTTGTGTTGACTTCTTCCTTCACCTTCTTATCCTCTATTAGCAACAATATGTGTGTTTGGACAATCTTCTCTAGGGTGTAAGTTTTTTTCCTCCCATCATGTATGATATTTCTTTGAAAATGCCATGGTCTTCCCAATAAAACATGATAGACATCTATGATAATTACATCACACAAAATATCATCCTTGTATCCTCCTATTTTAAATTCAACTTGACATTGTTTATTTACCATTACTTGGTGTCATTTTTGAAACCATTAAAATTTATGTGGATTTTGATACACATTTGTTTCCAGCTCCAGCTTTTCCACCATCTTCATGGATACTAGATTATCAGTGCTCCCACTATAAATTATCACCTTGCAAACTCTATCCTTGGTCTTGCAAGCAATCCTAGGTAGACCGTTTCTCGGTACCGGTGCTTCCACCTCCTTCTATGGTTTCAATAGAATTTTCCTCGTCATGAGGGATCTTCCATCTTCAACCACTTATTCCTCAACATTACTTCTTTGCACTTCAGAAATGTGAGCTTCTCCTTCTTTTATATCCTTCTTTTTCTTGAGGCATTCTCAAGACATATGCCCTATCTTTCCACAAGAATAAAATTTCACCTTTCCTCCTCTACCTCTTCCTCTTCCCAAAGGAAAATAATTCCTTCCACCATACTATCTTCCTTGAGAAATTCCTCCTCTCTCTATGTGACTGTGAAAATTGCCAATCTCATCTTTGGTCTTCTTGGCCTTGTTATGGACAATTCCCTTACCTCTGTGTGGATTTTTTCCTCTGCCTCGTTGGATTTCCTTCCTAGCCAACTTATCTTATGCTTTCATGGAAACCTTATAGGCATCTTCAACTGTGCTCATAGTCACCATGTTGATTTCATCCTGGATTTCATATCTCAGGTCATTAATGTATATGGAAAACTTCTTCTCATCACTTTCATGATGTTCAACTCTAATGTTCAACTTATAGAACTATTATTTATACTCTTTTATTCTCAAACCCTTCTGTCTCAGGTTCAATATTCTCCTAAACAAATTTATTTGATAGTCTTTGGGTATGAATTTATCGTTTAGCTTGGCTACCATTCTGTCCCATATTTTGATTTTTTGTTTTCCTTTTCTTCTTTTGTCAGCCTATAGTTCATCCCACCACAGTGTTGCATGCCCTTTTAGTATTTTGACAACATGTTTTACATTCTTCGCATCATCAAATTATTCATAGTCGAAGTATTTATCCATCACTCTTATTGAGTCCGACAGTTCTTCCACATCTAAATTTCCTTTATACATTGGGATTTCCATTTTTTCTCTGGCTCCCATTTTTACAACTTCTCTCATCAAACCTTCTTCTGCAACATCTTATCCTACAACTCTTTCAACTTCCATCTCTTCACTTTCGGCTTCACTAATGTCACCTGCATCTGGTGCTCTTTTATGTGTAGTCTCCATGGCAACTAGCCTTGCACAAAGTCTCCTCATTTCTTCCTCCATTGTTAGATTTGTCACAATTCCATCCCCATGTCTTCTTGGCAGAATGGTGCTAAGTTTTCTTCACACAAAGCTTAAATTATGGCTCTGATACCACTTGGTGCAAATCCCCTACCTCTCGAAGGGTCTGCTCAACCACTCGGTCAAGGATCAATCAATTTTAGATTTAGATCGACTCTTAGGTTCTTATTGAACCCCAATTTTAAGTTACACAGACCCTCCTTAGTTCTATGTGCAGGTTCTTTAAAACTCGCTGGGGCTTTCCTGTCACTCTTTCCCCTTTGAAAATAATTTAAGCGACAGGCTCTAGCTCCCTCCTCTAGGCCCCTTTCCTCATAGGACATTGGGTTGAGTCATGGGACTTAACCTAAAAGGCGTTAAGATTCGGGCTTCGATATTCTTGACAACCAACGTTCTCCTCAAATATCCCAGAGTGATATATGCCTAAACAACTGATATTTTTCCATTTTCCCACTCCTAAATCAACGGTCAGGATGAGTCCTCATCTCTGGATTCAGATGACCTCATGCCTACTCTCCCTTCTCCGATTACTCCTAAAGTTCTCTATCTCTGAATAGAATGATCTATCGACGCATGTCACTTTCGCGATCAACGGTTACGATGAGCTCCAACCTTTGGACTTTGAGGTTTTTCCACCTTTGAATAAGCCCTTCTATGAAGTGCCTTTCCTCCAAACCTCATGGATATGTTGACACCTGTCGGCTGTGGGAGAATGGTCATGAACTCTTCGCTCTTTCGGGAATTCATCTATTTTGGCTCCCTTTCATTCCTTTAAACCTTTGAATGTACTAAGTGTTGAAGGACCTTGATGATTTTCCTTCACACAACTGTCTCAGATCGAATAGTCAGCAGCTCCCTCGAGATATCTAACAGGATATTCACTATCAATTTACTAAAACTCTTCCCTTCAAAGGATCACAGTCACTGCCCCTCCCAATCTTAACCTTCTGAGGTATATGAAACCTCTTTTTTCCCTCTGTGCACTCCTTCGGCGCTGCAAAAGTTTTGGACTTAGGAATTTCCTAAGTATCCCTCCTTGACACTTCTAGTTGCTATCTCTCTTGAGATTAAGTTTTATAGGTATATGAGACCTTTTCCTTTTATCTGTGCACTCTCTTCTATCTTTGGACGTTCAAACTTAGACAACTTTCTAATTATTTTCTCTTCTATGCTTTGATCACTATCTCTCCTAAGCTTCTTCCTCCAAGGTTTTAGAACCTTGGGCACACACTATGTGGCTCAACAAGGAGTGCTTGAGAATAAGTTACCAAGAGGGAACTTATATCTCTTTGACGAGAAGATGAGACATAGACCTTTGAGGTCTGAGTAGTTGAAGCTCAAGAAGGAACATAGTTGCTGAACACTCTGTAGGAAGACCCATGAAAGGAGTGCACCGGGCCAACTCTTGGATGAAGTGTTTAAAGACAACCAGTTGAAGGCTAGTCAATGTGCAAGGAGTGCGCACATAGAGAACTTGTTTTAAGTTCACAAGCTCAGGAGAGACAATTTCTTTAGAACACAGATGAGACCAAAGTTATTAGGCTCGCAGAGGAATCAAAGGTTGAAACCTTTGAAACATTGGAAATCTTCCAAGTAAGGGAGAAATTGCAAGATTACGAGGAGGAGTGAC
>JASDQU010881842.1:64714-87413 GCA_032191745.1 Picea mariana
TGGTCGGCAAGCTATCGTCAGCCTGCATCATCAACAATCATGTCAGAAATGTCAACATCAAATCATCAAATCAAATGAAACATCATAGTAAATATATCAACCCAAAAGCACACTCCCTGACTCAGTCCGGAGTCCAAGGGGGTTCTACCGATGCCTCTGCATCCTCAAGGTCAAAAACCCTGCACACTCAATAAAACTAAGTCAATAGCAACTGTCTACATCAAATAGTAACACATCAGGTCGTCTGTCAATCGCATCATAATCAAGTAATAATGGTCTAACATCATAAAAGTCTAGATCACTTGCGAGCAAGTGTCCTCAAATAATATTTTTTCTCCGTGCGCGAGAGCGGGATGTTACAAACACACATCGACCAGACAAACTACTATTTTGACTGCTCCCCCTTCTAAAATGTTGAATGTACATATAGTGCAATCGACAAATCCAAAGGCCACCCAGCAGCCTGAAGGAAAGAAAAAACAACGAATGAAGGGTAAGGAGGATAAGAAACCCACTGATAATGCTGGCAGGGGCAACACTGAGAAACTGAAGGTGAGGTATCCATGCAACCTGTGCGTAGAAGACTACCCGACCCACCTATGTTCCCAGCTTGCAGAGGCCCAAAATTTTGTGACACAGCAACAACCTACTATTTTAACCATTCTATTTCAACATGGACAAAACCTAACCCAAGCCTCTACAAGCGTGGAAGGGGGCAGCCAAGGACCCTCTCCATCTTCAAACAATCCCACATCCATGAATGTATATATGATGAAGGGTGATTCTTTCGTATCCACTAGAGCGCATGACTATAGTAAACCAAGCACTTTTGAGAAGGGCAAAGAAGCCGAACTCCCATCTCTTCCTCTACAGATTGAGAAGACTTTGGAAAAAACAATGACACATATCCCAAAAGGTGCATTCAAAAAAGCTTCTCACAACCCAAATGCAAGGGCTAACCAAAACTATTTTGTGGTGGAAGATTTGTATCAAACCCCTTGTGCGATGTCCACTTTGGAGGTCCTCCAAAGCTGCCCTTCCTAGAGGAAAGATTTGTTAGCCTCTCTAGGATCTACCGAGAATTCTAATCCGGGTACCATCATGCTAGATACAACTGACTTAAAACCTCGTCTATCGTACCATGTAGCGTTTCAGTTAGTAGTGGCTCACTCCATGAAAACTTTTACTCGAAATATTTTCTTCATAGTGGTTGATGAGGATGTCTTGACATGCGTTATGTCGTTGGCATGCTGGAAGGTCATTGGCCAACCCATTTTGTCTCCATCACCCACTCTTCTCACTACTTTCGACGGTCATTCGTTCCGACCACATGGTATCATTCCCTCTTTTCTCATGAAATTGGGAGGGAAGACCATGTGCGTTGAGATAGAGGTAGTCGATGCATCTCTCAACTACAATATTTTGTTAGGAAGGAGTTGGAATTATGCCATGCAAGAAGTGGTTGCTACAGTTTTCCGGGTCTTGTTGTTTCCACATGAGGACCGGATTGTGACCATTGATCAATTGTCTTTCTCCAGATCTGACCCCTCATTGGGAGTGTCTGCAGTCCCGTTGATTGATAATCCTCAACCAGGCGTAGTCAACATAGGAGTTGGTTTGTGCCCATCTTTGATGGGTACCTTCGACTACCCACCCCCTCAAGGCGATGTCAAGTTCATATTCAATCACCATAAGGTTGAGATTTTCCAAGTTTCATTGTCTCACATGACTTACTTCACCGATCCATGGATTCTTCCTTCCCCATCGACCATGATGGAGGGAACAAGGTATCTGGGCATGTTCATAGCTGAAGTAGTATACTCTTTAGTCCAGCAAGCTTCAGCCAACCCTGATCCAACTCCGATACAAGAGTTCGATCCGCTTGTAGAGCCTATTTGGGCTCAAGGTTCTCTCACTAACATTGATTTGTTATACTTAGTCTTACCCTCTGGCGAAGTAGTAATTGAAGAAATGACTAGTCTGGACAAACCCTGGGATGATCTTCATCATAGATCATACTTTCTCCCAGAGTTAAGCAGAATCGAGGCCAGAGAATTCACCTTGACTATGGCTGGAGGTAGGTCTTGTCCCATTAATCCCTTAGCTACACACAAGGTATATGCTAAGGGTAATATGGAAACCATTGCTGAAACCATATCGATCAATATCTCTAGAACCCCTGACGTCATGGAGAATGTTTTTGTTGGAGCTGACTTCTCCCCCGGAGAGATTCAAATCTACATAGATCTATTTAAATAATTCTGTGACGTTTTTGCCTGGTCTTATGAGGAGATACCAGGCATCGATCCAAAAATAGTTGAACATGAAATCACAACTTATCCACATGCCAAGCATGTCTGGCAAAATCTTCATTCAATCAACCCCAAGAAAGTAGCAGCCATTAAGGTTGAGGTTGAGAAACTCCTAAAATCTAGTTTTATCTATCCTACCCATTTGACCCAATGGGTGTCAAATCCCATGCTGGTCAATAAAAAACAAGGCACAATTCGTGTATGTACAGACTTCCATGATTTGAACAAGGCTTGTCTCAAAGATAATTTTCCCACACCATTCATCGACCAGATAATTGATGAATGTGCGGGTTGCGAGGCCTTCTCTTTTATGAACTATTTTTCAGGATATAATCAAATACAAATCAAACCCGAAGACCAACACAAAACAACATTCATCTATCCATGGGGTACATTCGTGTATTGTAAGATGCCTTTTGGTCTCAAAAATGTTGGAGCCACTTTTCAGTGGGCCATTTCTTTTTCTTTCGATGACCACAAGCATATAGTTGAGGCTTATTTAGATGATTTAGCATCTCGATCTCGCAAGAGAACAGATCATCCCACACACCTCTGACTTATCTTTAAGCGTTGTCGCTACTTCTGGATTTGCTTGAATCCAAACAAGTGCAGGATTTTCATAACATTATGATGTTTTTTAGGTTTCATAGTGTCGACAACAGGGATCATGATCAATCCTCTCAAGGTTGAGGCAATAATTCAGTTTCCCCCCCCACGCACAATCCTTCAACTTCAAAGTCTACAGGGAAAGGCAAATTTTTTAAGACGCTTCATCACCAACTATGCCGAGATCACAAAGGGATTTATGTGCTTACTAAAGAAAGACATTCCCTTTCATTGGGACAATGTTTCCCGATGCTCTTTCAATGCATTGAAACATGCCCTCACTATTGCCCCTCTACTTTGGCCACCTGACTATAACAAAGATTTCTTAATATACCTTGCTGCAAAAGAGTTAACCATTGGCATGGTCTTAGTTCAGGAGGATGATCTGTTCTCAGAATATGTGATTTATTACTTGAGCCGAGGCCTTGTAGGACCGGAACTCAATTATTCTCATATCAAAAAACTTGCATTGGTAGCAGTCCATGCTGTTCAACGGTTCCGCCATTGTTTTGAAATACCACTGTCATTGTTGTCGTGAATCCATTCTAGTATATGTTGACACGATGGGTAATAGGTGGAAATATCAGTAGATGGATAGTCGTCCTCCAGGAATTTTACTTAGATTTCATTTCAGCAAAATCCAAAACGTCAATGGTCTTCACAGAACTTATTTCAGAGCTTCTGGTTGAGTCAGGTGATCTTGTGCCCGAAGAGTTACCTATGTGAGGAGATATGTTCTTGATCATCTCTACGGATCCCTGGTACAAAGATATACTTACCTATCTCCAGACTTTAAAGTGCCCCACCTTTGCTTCTCATGATGAGCGTCGACGTATACACCATCAGGCTAAGAATTATCTCATACTCGATGATACATTGTATCAGTGAGGTGTAGACTGCATCCTGCACCGATGTCTCACTCACGAGGAAGAAGTTATAATGCTTAACGATTGCCATACCAGAGCCTGTGGTGGTCATTTGTTTAGGTTGGCAACAACCCAAAATATTCTACGTGCAGGTTACTTCTGGCTGACACTAATCAAATATTGTATCGAATTGGTCAAGAAGTGCCATCCGTGCCAAATCTTCTCTTGGAAGATGAGGGCACATCCCGCTCCCATGTTTCCTGTCATTACAGTTGGTCCCTTCACCAATTGGGGGATTGATTACACTACATGCAACCCTCCTTCATCAAGGGGGCACCGTTACATCATTGTAGTCATAGACTACTTCACAAAGTGGGTCGAAGCTATGCCAACATTTAAATATGATGGAGAGACTGCAACTCTCTTTTTATTCAACCAGATAATAGCAAGGTTCAGTGTCCTGAGGGAGATTATCACTGACCATGGTAGTCACTTTCAAAACTAGATGATGACTGAGTTAACTTCAAATCTTGGGTTATGATAGGAACATTCGCTACCCTACTACCCCCAAGAAAATGGTCAGGTAGAAGCTGTGAATAAAACTCTTAAGACCATTCTATAGCGAATGATCAACTCAGCCAAGTCAAATTGGCCTTTGATGTTATACTCGGCATTATGGGCTTACCGAATGTCTGTTAAGACTGCAATTGGTTTTTCACCTTTCCAAATTGTTTACAGGTTGGAGGTAGTCTTGCCTATCGAATGTCAGATCCCATCTCTAAAGTTGGTAGTACAATTATTGCCAGACACTTCTCTACTTAAAGAGTAGTTATTATAACTTGAGAAACTCAAAGAGCAGCGTCGTGATGCAGCCCTGGTCAACGAGGCTCACAAACATAAATTCAAGTGTCAATATGATAGGTCCATTCGTCCTCGGATTTTTTCTGAAGGCGACCTTGTCCTGGTCTATGAACAAGATAAGGACCCCCTAGGGGCAGGAAAATTCAAACCCATGTGGTTCGGACCTTTCATCATAAAATAGGTTCTAAAGAAGGATGCTTATCGTCTAGTTGACTTTGAAGGGAATGCATTGGTAGAGCCTAGAAATGGACTCTACCTCAAGAAGTATTACTCATAGACAGATCACCATGGGTAACTTTTTGTAACATATGTATAGTCTTTGTACTATTACTTTCTAGTTTTTTTAGTGTTATGGATGTGTTGTTTTGATGTATCTTTCATCATTATGGAATATTTCAAGTGAACCTGAGGTGTTCATTGGGTATGCGGATGGTGCTAGCCAGCACACTCGGAGGCTTGCCTCCGCAGTTTGGGTAACTTTCGACGGTCAGTGGAAAAATTTCCAATGATTAATTTGAGCATATAGGTTAGGTTTCTACCCTAACTTTTGTATCTCATTGTCTTTTTTCCTTTTCCATAGGATCGATCCCATCAGGTTGCGACACAGAACCATCTTTGCTTCTTTAAAAGTGTCGCAAGTTGGTGGTAGAGCTTATCGGAACATGGATGCCCTAGGTAGATCCTGGTTGCATTATGGTGTCCATCCTGTCTCTAATCACTATAGGTTCGGGATTCCTTGTTGTTTCTCCTGATTATGAGTTTGAGCCTCATTTGCATGATTCCTTTTTGACCTCACCCTCAGGACTCCCAAAAGATATAACGTTTCTTCTTTTAAGCCCTTTTCAGGCCCTCTAAATATGAAAAGATTGTCAAGCGATCTTGTGGCCTTTCATTCTCGTTAAACTGAAATTTGAAGTCACATCTGTCTAGCGGTAGTTTACCCCTTTTTTGGTCTGGACGTTCAACTGTACGAATAAAGGTATACCCTATGGAACTTCATTTCTCTAGAAGAGTACTCTCAGGTATCATTTTAACCCTTATTCGGGCTCGAGGGACTAAATTTTGAAAAAGGAACCCCCACGGAGTCCATAGTTAATCTCCTTTCAGACTCCCTAAAATTGAAAAGATTGTCGAGTGACCTTATTCTTTCACACTCGTTAAAATGGTCTATAAGAACATTCCTGACGAATTCCATAGTTAATCTTTTCTTAGACTCCTTAAAAATGAAAAAATGGCTGAGTGATCTTGTCTTTATCACACTCGTTAAAATGGTTTTGAATAGATGTCTTGTCAGTGCTAGTTTACCCCTTTATGGAATCAACGAGACTACCTTCGAAAACGGTACCCCAATCGAGTCTCCTTTTACGTCTTTTCAGACTCTCTAAATATGAAAAAACACCAAGCTTACCTTCTCAAGGCTCGTTAAACTTACATTGAAGGACGTTACCATTGTGTGTTTTGTTAACCACATTTGCATACCAGCATATTTGGTCTAAATGACAGCTCCATGTTGCTCCCAACTGAACCATCTGAAGCATACCTTATATGCAAGCCTTGTAGCACTTTGCCTCTGCATCTTAACACCCTTGGCCCCCAGAGGATTTTTCCCAAGTATCATTATTCTGAACATCAATCTTGTCCTTGTGCCTTGAAATTGTATGTTTGTAACACTCGTTCCTCCATTGTAATGTAACATTCCTTAATTATTTTTTCCAAAATCATTGAAAAAGACAAAAAAATCAAATATACCCCAAAAAGAGGAAGGAAAAAGTATTTTCTTTATTGGAAGCACAATAAGTCGCCCTTGGATAAATCACATATGTTCGTTTGTTCGCAAACTATGGGATGTAATATGACCTTAGGAAGTTGTTCTCGCTACATAGAGTTGTGTCCTCCTCCATTTGGTTATTCTTCTAAACATATGGAGAGTTTGCATCGCCTCCTGCTTCGTAAACTTATGATTAATGCCATACTACCTAAGTATCATCATTTGTCGTGTTGTTGTCCAAGGGAAGTTTCTACCAAGCCTGAGTCGTCCCCTCTAAATTTTGTCTCTTGCCCTCATACCCGGCGATCCTGAATGTCCAATCAAGTCTTTTTTCGAAATCAATGAAGCCTTCAGTCTGATCATCAAGATTCTCTAGTCCATGACCNCATCTTCTGAGAAGATGGATACTCTACATGTATATCTTTTTTATTTCAAAATGTAGCTCTTATGTGTATTTTTCGCGGCTACACTTTATATAGTTATATGACATGGATCTACAGTGTATTTGATTGGTAGCCATTTGTTTATTTTATCCCGAGCATCGGTATGCCCACCTCGGTAAGACAATTGTTATTTTTGCAGAAGACGCCTCCCAATATCTGGTCCCTGGGCTCACTTGTTCGGCACATCAGTAAAGATTGGTAATGTATTTCGGCCATCAGATGCTCTTCCGACCTCACACATTAGGGGGCATCTGTTATAACCCTAATTTTCACCATACATGCTTACCTGGCATCAGGCCATTTCAGATCCCTTCTTTTCTAAAGCATTGCTGAACAACTCTTCTTAAAAACACTTGTTATAAAGGCCCACGCACCCTCCTCTATTACTGCATGCGTGTACACACTCGCTGACCCAAAATAGCTCGTGTGTACCTACAAAAGCACGAAAAAAGGAAAGTTGTTGATGGAACACACAACTTTGGGTGAGTTAACTGAACCTTCTGGCCATGCATGGCTGAGGTTTCGTCCAAATACCTAGCTTCTTCTAGCCTATAAAAGAAGGGTTAGGGGTCCCTTTTGGAAGAGGAAAAAACATAGTAGAGAAACTATACCCAATTGTATATTCCCTTTGTCCCAACCCTTTAGCCTTCCTTGTGCAAAGAGAAATATAGAGCAAAGAAGTTGGAGGACAATTGAAGAGGAGCTCAGGATCAGGTTCATGGAGCAGCAGCTGGCTTCATCATTGTAAGTTGATTTGTTGAAGTTAATAATAAAGAGATAATTTTCCCGTCCCACCATATGAGGTTCTTATGATTTGTTGTATACTTGTTTATCGAATCTCTAACCCATTAATCTATATATCGAATTCATTCGGAGTTTGTTGCTTGTTTTGTGTGAATGTAGGTCAGCCTTGGGAGGAGAGCTGCAATCAAAGAACGATCAAGCGTAAGGAAGGATCTACATCAAATGCCCATAATAAGGTATGCTCACTTAACTATGTATTTTCTTAAAAATAATGGGGATTAGGTCTGGGATGACGGTAGAAAGTAGAGATCTTTAGGTTTTTTTTGCATGCATATTTCAACCCTAATTGCTAGTCTGTAGAGGGATTTCCCACTCACAACAACTAGGCACATAGATCAAGCAACCGACAAAAATGACTCTACACACTAGCACAATGAGCAACTGGGAAAAACAAGTGAAAATCAAGACTGTTAGAAATGACTACCTACCTGACATAAACACGAGAATGTCTACAAGATAAAGGACAACCTCCACATTCCTGACACAATGGCCTCAATGACCAGTAGCTATAAACCTCTATGGCACACAAAACCAATGCCTGAAGGAGTTACAACCCAAGCACCAACATCAACTACAATGAACGACACCCACAATAGGAATTACAGACTCCGACCAGGTTATCATTCACCTCTATCCATTAGGGTCAGCAATGATCCCCTCAGCAAGAATCATGTCGTCGTCAGGTGATAGGCGTGACAATAACCCTGGCACAACATAACCTATATGGACCACAGACTCAAGAAAAATCCCACATTCTAGGAGACCAAAATAACTATCAATAAGACAATACCCACACACCCAAGCATCATGTCGACACGACGCAAGATGGAAACACTCGATTTAAATTTCATGAATGACCGGAGGATTCTTGTTTCCTACAAGGAATCCTGTAGGTGAAATGACTATGACAAACAACCCTTTCCAGCTCGACTTAAGGTGTAAGGTGCATAGTCTCCAATTAACCATTAAACTATTAGTTTTTTTTAGCAATTAAAACTACTAATCCCTTGACCATTAATCTTGCCCAATAAATTGAACTATTATTCCAACAAACCTTATGTCTAACAATCTTGTTAATTCAAAATTTATCACTCTATCTAACAAAGGATACTCCTATTATGTTTAATAAATATCCAATAAATCTTAAACTTTTGCATCATTTAGTATTAGTATCAATTTAATAATTTCTATCACAATCTAATTTTATTTTTCTTCAAGTTAAATTCAATTTAAAGGATATGTTAGTTGACGTAATTAAATGTATGTAAGATGTTTGATTAAAATTTCGATTATGAAGATGGTTTATATGGAGTTTGTTCACCTTGAATAGAAACAATATTATTCATTGACTAGCAATTATGCTATTGCTATCCAATAATATAAGCTAATTCTCTCTACCAAAAGAGTGGTATCTCTCTCTATTAACCACAAGACATATCTGTCTATTTAACACATGATAATGTTGTCTAATAAAATATATAAATTCACTATCATCTTATGAATGATGTCTATCAAACTGGCTGTCTATTAATAAGTCTAACACTAATGATAGATAATAAAGATTTTAACACTAAGGATGCAAATGATGATATTGTTGTCTAATTTATATTTCCATCCTTTAGACAACTATATATCTCTCTATGCTGATAAGGCTGTAGATCACTATATATATTCAATGTATGTTGTAGATCGCTATATATATAATTCTTTAAATAAAACTCAGATATGGATATTCAACATTGTCAAAAGACTTTCTTGCTAATTAGAACAAAGGTAATATTGTCTAACCAACGTAGAGATAAATTCTTTATATAAAACGTTGTCAACGATTAATCAATTTGTAGTTAGTAAATGGAGGGTATGGATGGCACAAATATAGATGCAATCTCCGAGAAAGAAAAGTTTATGTTGCTATCATGACATATAAAAAACACATACATTTTCATGGTAAACACATAGTCAATCACGGGGTAAAACACAACAATTCATAGGGTAAAAATTCAATCCTCTTATGGTAAAATGCAATCATTCTCAGGGGAAAAAAAATGCAGTCAATCTTATTGCTATCATTTATTAATTCCTGGTATCATTTCACCTTACATCTAATTTCCCTGTCAATAGAATAGCTATCAACAACATTAGTTTGTTTTCCAGAATGTTGTTGTTATTACAATGGTTGTCATAATAAAGGTAAAATCGTTGGTTTAAATTACACTGTCAGCAACACGCAGTGTTTAAATACATTAATGGAATTTAAAAAATCTATGGAATTAATCGATCCCAATAATCATTGTGTAAAAACTCTACGAAATTAATACATTCATTTAATCATTTCATAATAATTTGCAGTGTTAAAAAAAAGACATAACTACAATCACAGAGGTATAACAAATAGCCATTCAATGCCAATCAATGCAATCCACGTTGTGGTAAGGGCTGGGTGAAACAAAGACAATAAAATGGTAACTTGCATTCAAATATATATGAACATCGCATTGAAATTTGCACCCAAAGCAAATAAAATAAAATAAATTCTTAGTCAATGGAATAGTAAAAATCGCAGTGTAAAATTTGCCATCAATGTAATCAATTGCAGAGGAATTTTGCAGGCTAGATGTAGTGAAAACACAAGGTAATTTATCCATCAAAATATATTAAATTGCAGAGGAAATTCACAGGCCAAATGTATTAAAAAATCAGAGTCAGTTGCCATGAAAATATAACAAATAGCAGAGTAAATGATGGAGTTATTGTGCTAACAATAAATACAAATTGCTAGGTGTAAGGTGCCAAGAAGAGTGGGTTGAATGCTTGGAAAAAAAGGGTGAAAACGCAGAGATAAGAAAGGGGTAGACAACTAGGCTAAATTATCCTTCACTCATCATCCATGCACATAAAACAAGGGCATTAGAATCTGTAGGTCGCTATGCACCAAAGTGACTACCATCGATTGGGATCTTGGCTAACTTCTCAGGCATGGACTGATGACCTAGGGATAAGGGAAGAAGATAAAGCCTAATCTAATCAAAATAATCATTAAAACAAAACAGAACAATGACGACAATCGGGGATCGGGCTGCCAAGGGAATCAAATCAAAAGCAACAAGCGTAAATCTATAATGTCTTTAAATTCTTAATTAAAAACTCTGAGTAAAACACATTTATTTACACAATAGAAGTACAGTAATGAAAGCATAAGAAGAATAATAATATACCATTCAAATAAACGCATGCGTACCATAGCCCAAGGTGACAGCTTTGAGTCATTGTCCCACATGCGCTCTGTCCATCTCCTGCTTGCTGGCCGAAGTTGACTTCATCGGTACCTCCCAGCCAATGCTAGGGATACTCTTGTTCCCCCTGAGCCCCTCAAGCCATAAAGGGACCACCCACACTAAACCAAAGAACAACTATCACCCAACTTGCCTCGCATGGCTGAGCTACCACTTGTTACCTGAGCTTGGTATCCCAACTCCTACAAGATAAGTCATTCAAGTCAAAAATTCAGTAGTGTAACGTTACACATCAAGAAGAGATCCATACTTCTCCTCCTCCATCCTTTTTATAGAGTTTCTAAGTGATTTATTTCCCAAATTTCCATTTAATTTATTTTTCATTAATTTAGTTCAGAAAAACCTCCCCCGTACACATGTAACCCATCCCCCTAGTTGCACCAGAATTTATTTTCATTAATTATTTAATTACTCCTATTTCCCTCACCCACCTAAAATCATTCCTAAAATTTCTCATTAGTGTCCCCAATTTCCCTTACACATTTTAAATGATTCACACCCTTACTAAATTCCTAGTTGAGTTCATATTTAGAAAGTTTTTTAATACAAGATTCCTTACTAAGTTAGTCATTCTGTTTTTTCCTTGTGTTTCCCTTTTTCTTTATGTTTACCCTTTCTCCCATAGTTTCCTATTTCTTTTAAGTTTCCTTATTTCCCCCTTTTTTTATCTAAAAATCAAATTAGCAAGTGTAGAAAAACTACCTCTTTCTCTTTTTAATTAATAAAATTTAATTAGCATATGTAGAAAACAATCATTTCTTTTTTAAAAATTTAATCCCCCAAAGTAATTTGTTTTTAATAAATTAATTGAATTTCTTACCGCCTTCTCGTCACATGTTTAATTATGATTATTATTATTATCATTGTTTTTTACCACAAGTATCACTTAGACCTAGGTTTTAATTTCCTAGGCTGGGCGACATTTTTATTAGGGAAAATTATTTTAAACATTAATTATCATGTCGTTCATTTTAATTCTAACTAGGTTTATTCACTTACCCGTCGAAATTGCGACGTGCCCTTCAGGAAGCACTAGGTTCTCCAAGGGTGTCACTCGCCTCTTTCAATTTTCCTTGCATGACGTGCCCTTCAGGACTCACTACGTGCTCCAAGGGTGCCACTCACCTCTTTCCATTTTCCTTGTGCGACATTCCCTTGAGAATGAACTACGTGCTCTAAGGGTGCCACTCACCTCTTGACTGACTTGGTAGACATAAAAAACCCCTGGACTCAATACTCCACCAGGTGATCTATTGGGAGACTAAGGGCCTCTAAGGAATAAGGCCCCTGCCTTATTGTGTGCCCCTTAGAATCATCGTGAGAAACTGTCACAGTCTGCCCTCATGACATCGTGGGTCTTCTCGAACTAGGTAATCATTAACCTACAGTTCGAGCTACGACAGGAGTGTTAGTAGCTTGTGGCAGGGCTGCTGTCCACATCTCTCCCTCAATGTATCTAGTTTTCATGCATGACTCCTCTACTCCACATGTGAGTCTGGTCGGTAATATATCATCAGCCTGCATCATAAACAAATCATGTCAAAAATAAAATTTAATCATCATAACATCTAATCAGATGTACATATGTCATATCTACAATAATCAACCCCAATAGTTCACTCCCTGACTCGATCTGGAGTCCAAGGGGTTTCATCAATGCCTCTGCATCCTCAAGGTCTAAAGTCTTGCACACTCAAGAGAACCCATTCAATATCACCTGTCTATGTAAATACAAGAAATAACATATAATCACATCCATAATTCCCCATAAGCATAATCAAACGACCAATAGTATAATAATTTGGATCACTTGCAAGCAAGTGTCCTCAAAGAATAAGTTCGCTCAATGCGCACAAGAGTGGGATGTTACATACACCCCCTCTTGGTCTAAACTTTGTCCCAAAGTTTCATAGTATATAAGTGCCAAAATAATGTGTATCATAGTATCATAAGTCTATCTATTAAACAAAAATGAAAATTGTTGGCAGATATCATATGCATCCTCCTAGGTCACCGAGTGTGGACTATAGTTGTCCCACTAGTCCTTGACCTGATCTACTATTTGACGTTGTAGCTGTCGAATGCGATGATCCAGGATGTAGATCAGATCATCCGTGAGTGCCCCCTCATCCGATACCTACAAAGAACTCATGTCAATAAATTGTGTAGGATCACTAATATAATGTCTCAAAACAAATACGTGAAAAACATCGTGCATATGCCTCAAAGAATCAGACAAGGCTAGTCTATAGGACACGGGCCCCTTCCTCTCCACAATCAAAAAAGGTCCCATGAACCTAGGAGAGATTTTAGTTCCCTTTCCAAACTTGATTGAACTCTTATGTGGTTTTACCTGCAAGAAGACTCGATTTCCAACTTCGTAACTACGGTCGACATGATGCACATCGACATAACTCTTATGTTGATCCTTCTCTTCTTTGATCCTTTGTCTTATTGTTTTCATTTGATATTCCATTTATTGGATCGCTTTTGGTCCCACCAGGACCCTATCCGCAAGCCGATCCCAACTCAAAGGCATCCGACATGGTCTCCCATAAAGAAAATCAAAAGACACCATATTAATGGTTCTTTGGTAACTGTTGTTATAAGCAAATTCTGCCAGTGGCAATAATTCTTCCCAACACTTCTATTGGTCCATCATGTACATGCATAACCTGTCTTCCAAGACTTGGTTTTTTTGTTCGATCTTCCCGTTTGTCTCAGGGTGATATGCAGTACTAAAGTTAAGTTGGGTTCTCAAGGCCTCTTGGAAACTAGTCCAAAATCATCCAGTAAACACTGATCCTTGATCGAATATAATCCTCTTAGGCACGCTATACAACCTCACAATCTCACTGATGAACAATCTAGCTCTGTCAGGTGCCTGATATGTCATACACAAAGGAATAAAATGAGCACTCTTAATTAGAGTGTCAACTACCACAAAAATCGAGTCATGTCTCCTTCCCGTTAGTGGCAATCCAACAATGAAATCCATTGAAATGACCTCCCATTTTGATTCTAGAATAGCATGAGGCTGTAGCAATCCTCTTGCATGTCTATGTTCAACCTTCACCTGCTGACATTCTAGACATCTGGACACATAGTTGACTATATCTACCTTCATTTCTTTCCATAAGAATAAGGGTTTAAGGTCTTCCCTCATCTTCGTGACTTCTAGGTGAGTCATGTACACTGCTCTGTGAGCCTCGTTTAGGATCAAAATCCTCAACTCGTCGTTCGGTGGTATGTAAATACGATTTTTAAATATCAATAATACATCATCATCAAATGTAAATCCTTCAAATCTTGGTACCATCATTGTGTTTTGTCCGATAAAATCGTTGAACTCTTTGTACCAGTCATCATCACGTTGTAAAGTTAGAATATTTTCACATAGATTTGTTTGAAGAGGAAACACCAAAAAGATGCATAGTCTCCGACTCAATGCACCAGCCACTCTATTCATTGTTCCCTTTATGTAAGTAATCTTGAATTCATACTCTCTAAGCAATTCTAACCAACGTCATTGTCGCGTGTTCAGGTTGCTTTGCGTAAATATGTGTTGTATTCCATAGTGGTCCATTTTTGGCTCAAATTTTGATCCAATAAGGTAGTGTCTCCACACTCTTAAGGCATATACAATATCTAACAACTCCAAATTGTGTGTCACATAGTTCTCCTCATGCCTTCTCAACTTCCTCGAGATGTAAGTGATCACTCGACCATCTTGCATCAAGACTCTGTCTAAGCATTCCTTGGATGCGTCAGTGCATACCAAGAAGTATGCATCCATGTCAGGGACACTTATTATCAGTTCTATTGTCAACAACTCCTTGAGCCTCTGAAATTCTTCCGCACATTTCTCAGTCCAAACAAAATTCTTCTTCTTCTTCTGCAACTTTGTGATCAGATTTTCTATCTTCGAAACTACCTCAACGAATCGTCGATAGTATCCTGCTAAACCCATGAAGCTACGCACTTTTGGGACATTCGTCAACGCATGATATTACATAATAGCCTTGACCTTTGTTGGATCCATGGAGATACCTTTTCCAGAGATGACATGCCCTAAGTAGTGAATCTTCGATTGATAAAACGAGCATTTAGACAATTTCCCATAAAATTTGTTCTCTCATAGACACTCTAGTACCAAGTGAAAGTGCTCGTCATGCTCCTCCATCCTCCAAGAGTAAATAAAAATGTCATCCATGAATACTTGGATGAACTTGTCCAAGTACTCGTGGAACACCCCGTTCATCAAACTCATAAATAGCCCTGGGGCATTCATCAGTCCAAACGGTAGCACAACAAACTCATAATGTCCAAACCTCATCTTAAATGCAGTCTTAGGGAAGTCATCCTCCGTGATATGTAACTGGTGATACCATGATCTCAAGTCTATCTTTGAAAACACCGTCACACCTTTCACCTGACGAAACAAATAATCAGTCCTTGGCAATGAATATTGATTCTTGATCGTTTCCTTGTTCAATTGATGGTAGTCAATGTAGATTCTTCACTACCTATCCTTCTTTTGTATGAAAATAGAAGGTGCACCCCATGGTGACACACTAGGACGTATCAGTCCCAGGTCCAACAACTCCTTCAGTTGCATTCTCAACTCCTGTAAGTCGAGGGTCGAAATTCGATAGGGCATTCTTGCTATCGCTTTAGTCCCCATTTTAAGGTCTATGGTAAAATCTAATTCCCTCTCCGATGACATCCCAGGTAACTCCTCTGGAAATATGTCTGTAAACTCTCTCACCACTGAAAGGTGTTCTAGACCTTCCGCTAATCCCTTCTCGTTTAATGCAAGCATCACATAAATTTTACACCCCTTCTGCATGCTCTTCTGTAACTGCAAGGAAGAGATGAACCTCAGGGAAATTCCCTATTTCTGACCTACAATCACGTGTCTTTATCCCTTTTCATCGACCAAGCTCAATCATTTCATTTTACAGTTGAGTATCACCTCATGTGATTCCAACCAGTCCATACCGATCATGATGTTGTAAGATCCTAAGATCATTACGTACAAGCTGGCCTTGGTGAAAAACTCTCCCAAGTTAAGGGTACAACCCATAACCCTTCCTCCAACCGTATGTTTGTCTCTCGAAGCCATCTCTACAAAGATAAATGCATCATGTTCGACTGCCTTTACCTTAATCCTCTTTACCACTACACCTGAAACTAAACTCTCGGTAGCACCAAAATCTATCAAAATACTAAGGGTTTGGTCAGCAACTATACCTTAAGTATTGAGAAAAATCAACTAGTGCTCTACCTGGTGGTTATTCCCCACTACATGAATCCGATGGTCCTTTCCCAAATCTCCCACGGTAGAGTGTCCGGTTGATCTAGATTCTTTATTCCTCTCCACTGGGAAGTCGTTCTAGTAGTGTGGTTCTCCACATGTCCAACACCCCTTCTTCGGTCCAGTACTCCTGGTACCCAAAGTAGAATTCGATGGCCCACTGACCTGGAATCCTAATCTATTCTGTTGAACAGGCCTAAACTTTTGTGGTTACGAATGACACCACTGTTGATATTGTGGTCCTTTGTAAGGAGTCCACTGCTGAGGTGCTCGTCGTTGAGGTGTAGTGAAAGTGGATCCTCTCTAGAAGCCACGATATCCTAGAGTATGTTTGGCTGGTGTCTGATGTTGTTGTGCACCAGACGACACCTACCATGCTGGTCTCGTTGGAGTCCTTCTCTGACCCCCACTGATAAGTTCCTCCTCCGCTATGAGGTCCTTCTAGATGACATCATGCAATGTATGAGGCATCATAATCCTAACCTTTGCATGTATGCTAAAATTAAGGCCAAACAAGAACCTATTGACCTTAAGTTTCTTGTTATTGAGGTGCAGAGCATAACGAATAAACTCCATAAAACAGGCCTCATAATCGGGCACCCTACGGTCACCATGTTGCAAAGATTTGAACTTGTTGAGTTATCACTCAATTAATTCCTCTGATAGGTACCTCTCTCGGAACCATTCCTCGAACATTTCCCATGAAACGTCTTCGATGACCATGTTCAATTGTGGCAGTAGTGTCTTCCACCATAGAAGAGTGCTCCCATTTAGTTTAAATACCACCATGCAGACCTTCATGTTGGAGGTATAGTCACGAAGTGAAAATCACATCATGATATTCTCCAACCATGCCTTAGCGGCTATACCGTCCGGGGAACTAAAGAACTTAGGAAATTTGACCTTCTAGAGTTCACGGTGAATGCTACCAGTACTGATTGGAGCACACAGTGGACCCTCAAGGGGTGTCGGTGCCCTGGCCTCAACTCTATCCAAACGAATGATCAGTGCCTCAGAAATCCGCTTAAAGGACCTCATCATCCCAACCACATCACCCACCACTATATTCTCTTGCCCGACAACTTGTTCGTCTCCTTGGGGGCTAGAAACCTCAGGCCTAGTTTCTACTGGAGGCGTCACGCCTCCTCCCCTATCACCCCATCATCTACCTCTGTGATGTCCTCTAACCATGATCACCTGCACAAATACAACTCAAATTAATTAGCAACCTTATAATTAGAAATCAAATCAACGAAAGTTGTAATGATGCCAAGTCACCGGTCGAAACTCCCTCTGATACCATATGTAAGGACCCCTGTCATTACAACTACAAGCAGAGCAAAAAGTGCCAATTTTTTTTTGTTTTTAGGAAGGATGGCAATGACGACAACAATTGTACCACACAACTTGACGACGAACACCAGACATGCATATCAAAAAACAGACGACAATGACTCAACACACTAGCACAACAGGAAACTGGGCGAAACAAGCAAAAATCAAGACTGTTAGAAACGACTACCTGCCCAAAACAAACATGACAATTCATACAAGATAAAGGAAAACTTACACGTTCCTGACATAGCAGCCTCGACGACCAGTAACTATAAACCTACATGGTGTGAAAAACCAACAACTGAAGGCATTACAACCCAAGAACCAACATCAACTACAACGAATGATGCCCACAATAGGAAGCACAAAATCTGGCCAAGTTATCATTTGACTCTATCCATTAGGGCATGCAATGATCCCCTCAATAGGAATCATGCATCGCTAGGTGATAGGCGTGACAATAACCATGACACAACATAGCCTATCTGGACCACATACTCAAGAAAAATCCCATGTGCTAGGAGACCAAAATAAATGTCAAGAAGACGATACCCACACACCCAAGCATCATGTCGACAGGATGCAATATGACAACACTCAATTTAAATTACGTGAATGACCAGAGGATTCTTGTTTCCTACAAGGAAGCCTATAGGTGAAATGACTATGACCAACCACCCTTTCCATCTCGACTTAAGGTGCAAGGCGCATAGTCACCAATTAATTGTTAAACTATTAGTTGTTTTTAGAAATTAAAACTACTAATCCCTCGACCATTAATCTTGCGCAAGAAATTGAACTATTATGCCAACAAACCATTATGTCTAACAATCTTATTAATTCAACATTTATCACTTTGTGTAACAAAGGATACTCCTATTTTGTTTAATAAAAATCCAATAATTCTTAAACTTTTGCATCATTTAGTATTAGTATAAATTTAATAATTTCTATCACAATCTACTTTTATTTTTCTTCAAGTTCAATTCACTTTAAAAGATATGTTAGTTGAGGTACTTAAATGTATGTAAGATGTTTGATTAAAAGTTCCATTATGAGGATGGCTTATGTGGAGTTTGTTCACCTTGAATAGAAACAATATTATTCATTGACTAACAATTATATGCTATTGCTATCCAATAATATAAACTAATGCTCTCTACCAAAAGAGTGGTATCTCTCTCTATTAACTACATGACATCTTTGTCTATTTAACACATGATAATGTTGTCTAATAAAATATATAAATTCACTATCATCTTATGAATCCTATCTATCAAACTGGCTATCTATTAATAAGTCTAACACTAATGATAGATAATAAATATTTTAACACTAAGGATGCAAATGATGATATTGTTGTCTAATTTATATTGCCATCCTTTAGACAACTATATATCGCTCTATGTTTATAAGGTTGTAGATCACTATATATATTCAATGTATGTTGTAGATCTCTCTATATAGAATGCTTTAAATAAAACTCATATATGTATATTCAACACTGTCAAAAGACTTTATTTCTAATCAGAACAGAGGTAATATTGTCTAACCAATGCAGAGATAAATGGTTTATATAAAATGATGTCAACGAGTAATCAATTCGCATTCAGTAAATAGAGGGTATGGCTGGCACAAATATAGATGAAATCACCGAGCAAGAAAATATGATGTTGTTGTCATGACATATTAAAAATGCATATATTTGCATGGTAAACACGTAGTCAATCACAGGGTAAAGCACAATCATTCACAGGGTAAAAAATCAGTCATCTTATGGTAAAACACAATCATTCTCAGGGAAAAAAGACACAGTCAATCTTATTGCTATCGTTTATTAATGCCTGGTATCGCTGCACCTTACATCTAATTTTGTTGTGAATAGAATAGATATAAACAACATTAGTTTGTTGTCCAGAATGTTGTTGTTATTACAATGGTTGTCATAATAAAGGTAAAATCACTGGTTTAAATTACACTGCCAGCAACACGCAGTGTTTAAATACATTAATGGAATTTAAAAACTCTATGGAATTAATCGATGCCAATAATCGTTGTGTAAAAACTCTATGAAATTAATACATTCATTTAATTGCTACATAATAATTCACAATGTAAAACAAAAACATAACTACAATCGCAGAGGTATAGAAAATAGTCATTCAAACCAATCCAGTCAACGCCAATCGATGCAATCCATGCTGTGGTAAGGGTTGGGTAAAACGAAGACAATAAAATGGTCACTCACAGTCAAATATATATGAACATCGCATTGAAATTTGTGCCCAAAGAAAAGTAAAATAAAGTAAATTCGTATTCAATGGAACAGTAAAAAACACAGTGTAAAATTTGCCATCAATGTAATAAATTGCAGAGTAATTTTGAAGGCTAGATGTAGTGAAAATGCAAGGTAATTTCGCCATCAAAACATATTAAATTGCAGAGGAAATTCGCAAGCCATATGTATTAGAAACTCAGAGTCAGTTTCCATCAAAATATAATAAATCGCAGAGTAAATGATGGAGTTGTTGTGCTAACAATAAATACAAATCGTTGGGTGTAAGGTGCCAAGAAGAGTGGGTTGAATGATGGGAAAATAAGGGTGAAAACACATAGATAAGAAAGGGGTAGACAGCTGGGCTAAATTATCCTTCACTCATCATCCATACACAAAAAAATAGGGCATTAGAATCTATAGGTCATTATGCACCGAAGTGAGGATCGTCGATTCAGCTCCTGGCTGACTACTCAGGCATGGACTGATGACCTAGGGGTAAGGGAAGAAGATAAAGCACAATATAATCAAAATAATCAGTAAAACAAAACATAATAGTCACAACAATCAGGGATCGAGTTGCCAAGGGAATCAAATCAAAAGCAAGGAGCGTAAAGCTATAATGTCTTTAAATTCTTGATTAAAAACTCTGAGTAAAATAAATTTCTTTACACAATAGAAGTACAGTAATGAAATCACAAGAATAATAATAATATACCATTCAAATAAACGTATGTGTACCATAGCCCAAGGTGACATCTCTGAGTTGTTGTCCCATGCGTGCTCCGTCCAGCTCCTGCTTTCCAGTCGATGTGACTTCTCTGGTACCTCCCAACCAACACTAGGGGTACTCTTCTTCCCCTTGAGCCCCCCGAGCCACAAAGGGGCCATGCACACTAAACCAAAGAAAAAATAGCTCCAAACTTGCCTTGCAATGCCGAGTTACTACTCGTTACCCGAGCTGAGTATCCCAACTCCCACAAGATAAGTCAGTCTAGTCAAAAATTCAGCAGTGTAACGTTAAGCATCAAGAAGAGATCCATACTTCTCCTCCTCCATCCTTTTTATAGAGTTTCTAAGTGATTTCTTTCCCAAATTCCAATTTAATTTATTTTCAATTAATTTAATTCAGAAAAACCTCCCCCGTACACATGTCACCCATCCCTCTAGTTGCACCATAATTTATTTTCATTAATTATTTAATTGCTCCTATTTCCCTCACCCACCTAAAAGTATTCCTAAAATCACTCCTTGGTGTCCCCAATTTTCCTTACACATTTTAAATGACTCACGCCCTTACTAAATTCATGTTTGAGTTCATATTTAGAAAGTTCTTAAAGGCAAGATTCCTTACTAAGTTAGTCATTCTTCTTTTTCCTTACGTTTACCTTTTTCTTTATGTTTCCCCTTTTTCCCTTAGTTTCCTATTTCTTATAAGTTTCCCTCTTTCCCCCTTTTTTATCTAAAACTCAAATTAGCAAGTGTAGAAAGCCACCTCTTTTTCTTTTTAATTAATAAAATTTAATTAACATATGTAGAAAACAATCATTTCTTTTTTAAAAATTTAATCCCCCAAAGTAATTTGTTTTTAATAAATTAATTAAATTTCTTACCCCCTTCTCGTCACATGTTTAATTATGATTATTATTATTATCATTTTTTTTTACCACAAGTATCACTTAGACCTAGATTTTAATTTCCTATGTTGGGTGACATTTTTATTAGGGAAAATTGCTTTTAAACCTTACTTATCACGTCCTTCATTTTAAGGCCAACTAGGTTTATTCACTTACCTATAAAAATCACGACGTGTCCTTCAGGATGCACTAGGTGCTCCAAGGGTGTCACTCTCCTCTTTCCATTTTCCTTGTGTGATGTACCCTTTAGGACACACTATGTGCTCCAAGGGTGCCACTAGCCTCTTTCCATTTTCCTTGCACGACGTGCCCTTCAGGATGCACTATGTGCTCCAAGGGTGCCACTCGCCTCTTGAATGACTTGGTAGACATTAAAAACCCCTAGAGTCAATACTACGCCAGGTGATATTGTGGGAGACAAAGGGCCTCTAAGGAATAAGGCCCTTGCCTTATTGTGCACCCTTTAGAATCATCATGAGCAACTGTCGCAGTCTGCCCTCACGACATAGTAGGTCTTCTCGAACTACGTAATCGTTAGCCTACAGTTTGATCCATAACGAGAGTGCTAGTAGGCTGTGGTAGGGTTGTTTTCCACACCTCTCCCTCAACGTCTTTGGTTGTCGTGTGTGACCCCTCTACTCCACATGTGAGTCTGTTTGGCAAGCTATCGTCAGCCTGCATCATAAACAAATCATGTCAGCAATAATAATTAATCATCATAACATCTAATCATATGTACATATGTCATATCTACAATAATCAACCCCAATAGTTCACTCCCTGACTCGATTCGGAGTCCAAGGGGTTTCATCAATGCCTCTGCATCCTCGAGGTCCAAATTCCTTCACACTTAGGACAACCCAGTCAATAGCACCACTCTATGTAAATACACAAAATAACATACAATAACATCCATAGTGCCTCATAATCATAATCAAATGTCCAATAGTATAATAACCTAGATCACTTGCAAGTCAGTGTCCTCAAAGAATAAGTTCACTTAGTGCGCACAAGAGAAGGATGTTACATTGGTTCTCTAAAAAGGATTGGTGTCCTTCAATATTCATAAAATCCTTGTAATTCGTATTAGTTATATTTATATAATTGATTTTACAAACAAGTCTATTGTTTATCTATTGTGGTAATTAACAAAATATAAAAGTAACTTCTAATTGTTGAAAA